>JAAXCT010002541.1:0-67963 GCA_012490785.1 Eragrostis nindensis | reverse complement strand
AAAGCATATTTTGAATATCGAACCGAAGTGTAAACAACTCTAAAATGCAGCAATTGACAATTTACAAAAAGTGTACCTGAGAAAAGAGCTGAAGAGTTAGCTTCTCTAGAACCGGTGAGTGTCAAGAATACAAGCTAAGGCACGGTGATCATCAATCACACACCAGTAATCATTGAGCAACAGTATCTTTAACATGGTAAAGGTAGGGCACCATCTCAAATCCCTTTGGAAAATATACTGGACAAATTGCAAGTTAAACAGTGAGATAATCCTTGGATTGGAAGTTTAAGCTAGTGGCATGTGAATGCAAAAAAAAAAAAAAAAACCTAAGGCTTTCTAAGCAACATCTATCACAATGTCCAACACTGATGTAGATAACTTAGTGGAAATAATGAAATTACGTATGAAGTTACAATGGTAATAAGGTAAGATTAAACATACCAATCGGGGTTCAGAGATCAGTACCAATTTCCTGCTTTTGATAAACCTTTTAGAAGTACACCATTGCTAATTTTGCCACCGTCGCAATAATACTCACTGCAATCCTGGCCAGTAACACATAGTCTACCGCAGCTGTCGTAACAATCAACGCCTACTCTTACAAATGCTTCCACTAATGATGGCATGTTCTCAAGGATGGGAGTCCTTCCCCAATTTTTATCAAGATGCAGTGAAACCAGATTGGCGCATAAATTTGAACGTGGTTATTGGCAACAAGGAAAGCAGAGTCGGTGATGCGCAGACTTTTTCTTGACTCAGACGATATCTTCTTTACGGCCCATGACAAGTCGCAATAGTCAAACTCCAAATGTTCCAGCACTGCACAACTCACGAAGTCAAGGAAATTTTTGTCACACTATACGCAGTGGAGCTTTAGACTTGTGAGGTATTGAGAAACGAGTGCAGGTCATCTAGCGGAAGCCACGGCTCCAGATAGTTGTTGTGCTCGACATGGAGTGTGAGCTCTCGAACTTCGCTTGCTACAGCACGCCGGAACCACAGGTTCACGCGGTCCTCATCATCGTCATTGGAGAAGTCACCGATCCTGAGGTTGCACGTGTCGAGAGGCGATTTTCCGCGGAGGAGGAAGAGATGGTCCACGAACATCCGGAGCGCTGCCACGGACATCGGTTCATTGTTGTGCAGGCAGCCAATGTGTAGGCCTGGGGCTGACATCCAGAGGTGGCGCCACCGCTGGGCTAGCACACACGTCCGTACGGCCTCCTCCGTGGGTACTAAAGACAGCACGTGATGCAAGAGCTCGTCCCGCAGCGCGCTTATATGGTTTTCCTCGCCAATCTCCACAGGCACTCCCTCGTCCTCTTTCCCCCTCTTATGGGCAGGCATTCCGTCCAACATGACGACCCTGCAGGAATATATATATGCTTTATGAGAACGAAGGTGTAGGGAGTGCTGGGGCATCTGACAAAGGAAGGAGGTGCTCATAATAGTAATATTATGTGCCGGAACAATGTGATTTTTTTTTAATCTTTTTTGCCGAGAACAATGTGAAATAATGGCTGGAACAATATGAAACAAAGGCCGAACCAATCGGAAACAAAGGCTTAAACAATGTGAACAAAGGCTGGAATGTCACCGAACAGTTTGTCAAATGACCAGAACATTTTCAAACAGTAGCCAGAACAATACAAAATAAACTACACTAGAATAGGTGCTCTCATGCACATATGATTCAACCACACTAATCTCCGATGGAATCATTAGCACATCGGCCATGTCATTAGCACATAAATTAACGATCTAGCTAAATTCATAAGCAAACTCCGTTTCAAGATGCAATAGATAGAAAAGCAAGCACAATGCTTCAATTTCCAGACCAATTTTTATGAAGGTTGGAACAATTTGTATCAGCCTCTAGAACATATTTTTACAGGACTAGTACATCTTCAAAAATTTATCAGAACATTTCAAATATCATTAGATCATTGCAAAAGACTCGAACAATTAATTTATATGTACGTTGGAAAACGGAACAACGGTGGTGGTGGGGACTGCATAAAACAGTACTATGAACCCTAGCCAAACAGTTTAGCTGCTCTAAAAATATTTCAAAATAAATCTTGGATGTTATATTCAATAGAACAGTTATCAGTTCCTGGTGATTATTCACCATCAGCTCATGGAACATTTTAAATAAAAAACTGGAACACATGGTTAGAGGCATTGATTTTAAAATATAATACTAGAACAGAACGGAATCACAGAAAAGAAGCAGGGCTGCTATTGTACGGAGAGCCATGCATTGGATGAGTCCTAGGTGTGAGCCGTGAAGGTCCAGAATACCACATCACCTTCGAAAGAACCAGTCATGGGCCAAAACTAAAGCGGATGAACGACACAGGGCAAAGAAACGAATGACTGCCCAATCAACGAAATAATATGACTGCAAGGGAGTTAAGCAACGTTGCGTGCGCGCTGTATACTAAAAATGGTAGCAAAGGCACCACAATGGCGGTGTGTACTAAAACACTATGTCCATCCTCATTTGATAAAAGATGAAAAACCTAACAACCACTTCTACAAATATCCGATTCATACATAGGCTTTAACACAATAAACCAAATATGGCAAAGTCTAAATCCATCGGCAAGGGAGTAAACCAATCAGAGAAACCACCTACCCAATAAACAGTCAGTGAAACTACGGATTCTATGGGAAGATGGGTGAATCCAAAGCGTGCCTGAGACGTGCAGATCTGGAACCCTAAACTGCGAAATCCATCCAAATCTCGCCACCAAATCTGTCGAAAACGAATCCTCTGCTTCAGGACAACACCAATCAACAATTTGTGCTGAGGAGACACCAAAAAATGAAGAAAACGTAAGAAATCGGATTCACCTGCGAGATGGGACGGAAAGAAACGAGTAGAGAGAGAAGCGGGCGTCGCACGGGAAGGGAAAAAATTATTTTGATATTTTTTTCACGGCAGCGCGGAGGACAGAAAGGGACGCGCGCGTGACTTTGCGAGTCCCTGCTCAGATAAGGAAAATAGTTTGTAAGGGAATGGATTTCTCTCTCTTAATACAAAGCTACGCAGCTCTCCTGTCGTGTTCAGGAAAAAAAACGCTGGTTCCTCCAGCACAAGATAAATTGGAAAGTGAAGTGTAGATGCTTGATTCACGGGCTTCAAGAGGCGAACCGCCACGGAGTAAGAGCAGATGGTCCGCGAAATTCCGGTACTCCTTCACTGGCCTCGTCCACCGTCGTCATTACGGCACCCGATCCGCAGGTCAGCGGCGGATTTCTAGCGCGGGGCGAGCACGGATGTCCGCACGGCGTACTCTGCCGGCAGGAAGCCGAGAATGTGCTCGAGGACGCCGTCCGGCATGTCTTCCCCTGCGGGCGGTGGATGCCCAACATGAGGAGGTCGAAGGTGCAGTTGCACGTACGGCTCCAGCACCATGACGCCCGAGTTGAAGCGCGCGCCGCTGTTGCCCGTGGCGCTCAGCGCTCCAAAGTTTCTTGATAAAAAAGGAAGTCGAGGTTGCGTAGGACGAGCAGAGGTCGGCGTCCAGGAAGACGACCCTGTCGCAGTCTGTCAGCTGCCACAGCCGGAACTTGGTGTAGTTCCGCTCGTTGTAGGCGTGGCGCGTCGCGCGCGGGTTGTGGATGCGCGGCGCCGGGCGCACCTGCCACCAGGTCGCGCGTCGACCCCGACCCACGGATTCTCTGCGCCAGAGCGATGGCGCCGCACACGGACGCATCACCCGAGTGCAGCACCGTCGCGTACGCCTCCCGCCTCAGCCTCCGCCTAGGTTGTGAAGGAGGAGAAGAAGGGACAGCGGCGAGCTGGCAGGAGCCGACGGGGAGGCTCTTGTGTCAGCCGTGGGTATATAAAGTTCTCAAACTCTAGCTCTTGTGTCAGCCGTTGGGGACGCACTTTAAGGTTAGTTCAAGGGGATTAGGAGCGTGAAGGCGATAGTGGGGGAAGTTGTTGGACTTGTAGGTGGGAGGCAATTTAGCTTGGCGTCACCATTGTGATGGAGGACCACCACTAAACCATTGTTTTGGGGGATGTCTTGCCAAACATTGCTCCCGTTCTAGGAACAATCTCTCTACCACCTTGTAAAAAACCTTTCTCAAGCAGCATATGGGGCCTGTTTGCTTCGCGCCCTGGCAGGCAGCTCGCCCGCTAGGTGCACGATTTTTGTGTGACTGCGGCTGGGAACGCTGCCTGGCCAGGCAGGCAGCCAATATCCAAACATGCCCATTATGTTCGTCGTTCTTGCTCCTTGATCAGGGAACTTGGCTACTAAGGTCCTAGGTCGACAAGGAGGTGAATGATTATTGTAGCAGACCGAATATGAGAGAAATTAGGGGTTAAGATTTTTGTGTTATGCTCGTATAAGAGTTCCGAATCAAATCTCTCTAGAAAGAGGATATTTTGTCTCATGGTAAGTTGATCAGGGACGTGCGCTTTAGAAGATCAAAGGAGTGTGGTAAAAGAATCTTAGTTTAATGGCTCTTGTATTTCTTTTTAGATGGCAATTTCTAGAGATTATTGTCAATTGAGCTTAGGGTATAGTGGCATCAACCACAAATTCAAACAGCTTCGTATCAAATTTAGGCCCACAACAATATATACCAACAGTATCATAACGAGGGTGGCCAAGGTATCGGGAGAATACCCATGGATACTTAGCTTAAATATGATCATAGGGAATTTACAGCTGTTTTCAAATAGCCACCAGCAAACTGGAGATAACAGAAAAGAATATATATTACAAGAGAACATGTCACTTTATGATCTCTACACTGAACCAAAGTATGCTAATGGCATCTCAACGGGTACGGATCGTCAATTAAATTCACATGAACCAAGAGTGCAAAGGAAATAACATCACGCCATCTTTCTGCTGGCAATTCGACATGGCCTAGAAGTCTAGAACTGGCTCCAGATACCCAAGTAACCGTAGATATAAAGACGCCAACCTGGTGGCAGTGGATTTTAGCCTTGCATTTCCCTAACACGAGAGACAGCAAATTCATTGACACCCAACTCTTCCTTCAACTCTAGTCAGCAGCTGAAGGCTGTACAAAATTGAAAAAGGAACAATAAGTTCAGAGTTGGTTGACAGAAATTTTAGTGCGGGTAGAGGCTTCCAATCCACTGAACCAGCATTCAGCCTATTCTGGTTAACATATTGAATTGGCCAGAATGTGAATCTGCTCAGTTCTCTGGCCATGGCGCACTAAACCATTTCAACTTCTAACCAGAATACATACTAAATTACATCTCAACTAATGCAGAGCACACATTGTTTTCCAGAACTATCAGAGATCGAACTTTCGAAATAAGTAAGTTTTAAAGGGTACCATTCAGATGCAAGGCAAGGCAACTAATGCACAAAGGAAGCGTACATAAAAACATGGAACATGTTTCTGCACCCCTTGGGCGTCATGCAATTGTAGAGCAAAGGAAAACTGAAATAAAAGAAGGAAAAAAGAATCTGACACAGTGATACAGAAGTCATGACAAATAACCTAGAAATAAAGAGGACCGAAGAATACCACTGTATAGATACCACACAAATATTTGTAATAAAGGTAACTAAGATGATAATGAAAGGAATGAAACACGAATAATCAGAAAACATATGGTAAAAATGAATCCATTGGGTACTCAAATGCACACATATAGCTTGGTGAAGAACTATACAAAGGCTGATTTGGCATTAACCGATCATAAATAATCAGCCATCTAAGAAAAAGAGAAGTTGGAAGATTAAAAGGTCAAAATATTGAGTTACGCTAAGTATAATAATGAAGGTATCAGCAATGCTATTCAGAACTAACCAGCAAGCAACATGTAGAGAGAAAATCTCAAACAAGTCATTTCATTCCATTCCAATCTAATCAACAAGTCAAATAGTTGGCACTATTCCAGAACGCAAAATATTTCAATGCAGTTGCAACTGTACTTAAACAACTCTATGCACTTACCTGCAAGCCAATCGTTTATTTCTTCATAACTTTCTGTTTTAGGTTCTAGCATTCAAAAACTTTGCTAAGAACATTTCACTTCTTTCTTTCTTTCACGTAAAAGAAGGTTATGCAAATGTTAGGAATACAGAACACAAGGAGAGCTCATGGTGGCTTACTTATGTTAAATGTACATAGGAACTTCAGAACTTTGTAAACCCTCTCATCAACAGCTTCACATTTGATTTCGACTATCTTAAGGTGCTCTGAAATTGCAGAGGATCGTTTCATTGAACTGAATGTTCCTTTCATTTCCATTTTATGGTCAGGCCCCTGCAGTGAATACATGGGAAAGCATATTTTCGTTATCAATCGGGAGTGTAACAACTTTAAAATGCAGTAATTGACAATTTACGAAATGTGTACCTCAGAAAAGAGCTGAAGGGTTAGCTTCTCTAGAACCGGTGAGTGTTCAAGAATACAAGCTAAGGCACGGTGATCATCAGCCACAAACCAGTAATCATTGAGCAACAGAGTCTTTAACATGCTAAAGGTAGGACACCAATTCAAGTCCCTTTTGAAAATAAACTACACAAGTTGCAAGTTAAACAACAAGACAATTCCCGCAATGGATGTTTAAGCTAGTGGCATGCATACAAAAAGGCTAAGGCTTCTCTAAGCAATATCTATCAATTAAGTCCAACAAAAATATATAGATAACTCAGTGGAAACAATGTAATGACTTATAAAGTTACAACGGTACTGAGGTAAGGTGTACATACCATTTGGGGTTTAGAGATCAACACCAATTTCCTTGCTTTTGATAATCCTTTTAGAAGCACAGAACCATTGCCAATATTACCACTACAATACTCACAAAGGCAATGCTGGCCAGCATCACATAATAATAGTTTATCGCAGCAGTCGGTACAATCAACGGTTACTCGGACATATGCTTCCACTAATAATGGCATGCTCTCAAGGACAGGAGTCCTGCCCCAAAAGTCATCCAGATGCAATGAAACCAGATTTGGGGCATGAATATGAAGCCAGGAATCGTGAGAGAAAGGAGAATCAGTGATGCTCAGACTTTTTACGGACTTAGATGAGATCTTTGTGGACCATGAGAAGCAGCAGTACTCAAACTTCAGATGTTCCAGTGCCGGACAACTAGCGAAGTCAAGGAAACGGTTGTCACACCGTAACAGTGAAGCTCTAGCGTTGTGAGGTGTTGGGAAACCAGAGGCAGGTCATCTAGCCAGAGCCAGGGGTCATGATAGTTGTTCCGCTCGACATGGAGTGCAAGCACTCGAACTCTGCATGTTATAGCATGCCTGAACCAGCGGTTCACATGGTCCTCGTCTTCAGGGAAGTCACCAATCCTGAGCTCACATGTGTCAAGAAGGGAGGCTCCGCGGAGGAGGAGGAGACAGTCCACGAACCCCCGGAGCGCAGACACGGACACCCATTCATAGTCGCGGAGGCAGCCGATGCACAGACCCGGGGCTGATTTCCAGAGGCGGCGCCACCTCTGGGCGAGGACGCACGTCCGCACGGCCTCCTCCGCCGGCAGGAACGACAGCACGTGGTGCAGGAGCGCGTCCGGCAGGTCTTCACCGCCGGCCTCCGCAGGATCTCCCTCATCCTCTTTTCCCCTCTTCTGGGCAGGCATTCCGTCGAACATGACGCGGGCGTCGAGCCTGCGGGAAAAGATCCAGCCTGAGATCGCAGGTGAAGGGAGTGGTGGGTGCCCTAGTGGCGGGAAGAAAGATATTGAACCTCGACTAGTAGCCAGTCACCTCCCTGGCGGAGAACTGCAGCGGCGTCCTCCCGGCAAGGACCACGACGACGCAAGGCTCGCTCCTCCACGCACGCAGTCCCTTGGGAGAAGCGGACACGAAACGCAGGCGTGCAGCTGGGGAACAAAATGCGGGATCTGGAAGAACCGGCACGAGCTCCAGCGAATCAGCACGCGAGGAGTGGACCGAGCAGAGGGCGGGAGGAAGGAGACGAACGTGAGGAGGAAGGGGATTCATGTTTCGGTGGCGCGCGCGGACACCAAAAACTTTAGGTGGCGGTCGCGGTTCACTGATGGGTGGGTCCCATGTTTCCTAGTTCAGCGGGCTCTCGTGTGCTCAAAAAAAAAGGGGGGGGGGGGGGGGGGGGGGGGGGACGTGGGGGACGGCAGGCTCTTCGTTCTCTCTCTCGTGTCCTCTTTTGTTGTCTTGCCATTTTCTGTTTATCACTTCTCATCTTATAAATAATGGAAATTTGTCACAGATGGTGGACATGAACAAGAGGAGACTCCTTTGAAACTTGCTGCTAACATTGATGAAGCACGGTTGAAATCATTTACGAAACTTCACTTTCTTAGAGCAATGATGTTAGATGCTACAAAGGTTTTGACACACTCGAAGCCCAAAAGAAAGCAATCTTGCAAACCTTGGAATGGTATGTCAAGAAAACATAATGTTTAAATACTTGGACCATGGATCACTACCCATCAGATTGATTCTTCCAACTCCAGTGTGATCTGAGCGTGCAAACACTGCAAAGTGATGGGAATGGTCTCAATGAACCGTAATTCTTGAGGCCCCTTGCATTGCGGAAAGTTTTCCGAACTTTTACTATTTCTGGTGACCCGCTTATAATGGTGAAAAAAAATGACAAGTGCGACGAGCGCAACTGGAGCTTTGACGAGATATTGGCAGAAGTCAAATGCAACGTGTCTTGTTCTTTTCCATTCTTGCTAACCAAAGTCATTTGTATCTTGATCGTACCACAATTGGAGATAAATGAACAGATTGTGCAATCAGAGGACATAATAGTTGCTCTAATCATGAACCAATAGTACAAAGGAAACAACATGACACGATGTGCCCTCAAACAGTAGATGCTGACAATTTTACGTGTTTGCATGACTGGAAACCCAACCCGTCTACAATAATATGCCACCTTGTCACCATGAGCTCACGCATTGAACACTTGAATTTGTTACAGACATGGTAGATCTTTCGATGGCCCAAAATTTGTTGCACCTCCAATAAAAAAACTAAAACCTGTAAACATGAAAGCCTTAAAAGGTTTAGAATTGCTTGCTATCTAGTAGCAACAGAAAATCCAATCACTGAAATAAAAAGAAATTTGAGACAGAGGACAAGCATCCATGAATAGGAAAATTACTCCTACATTTAGCCTAATCTGATTAACAAGTTCAAGTTAACCTGACCCTGAACCAAAAGATCAGTTAATTGTTTGATAAATAGTTTTCTAGACATGAAACGCGAACCATTTTGATTCAAACAAAAATAAAAACTGAGTTAAACAACCATTTGCAAAGAATACAAAGCACAGAAGTTTGAAACTTCAGAAAACAACGAAAGTGGTGCTATTTTCTAGCTTCAGAAACAAGAAGAGGCCGAATCAGAATGCTGAATATGTGGGAGTACATGTTTCTGCACCTCTTAGAGTGAGGTCATGTTTGTCATAAAAATTTGCAGGGCAAAGGAAAAATGGAAAAATACAAACAGGAAAAGTAAAAAAAAAAAAAAGGGGGCGGGGGGGGGGGGGGGGGGGGGATCTGACACATTACTAAATTAGTGACACATATGTTGTACAAGGATTCCCTAAAAACAACGAGGATCAAAACATGTAGCTTAAACACAACAAAGACCCCAGGCTAGTGCTTGTATTTGATATATTTAAGATGAAAACTGATAGGGCTATCGGATGCATGCAATTAGTTTTGGAAGAACTCTATATAGGCTGATTCAGTAAACAAGGGTGTGTCATCATCATTGATAATGAGCCTTTAAGTGAGAGAGATGAAGGCCGCAAGCCAAAAAAGAAACATTTTTTGTTTCTGCTTAGAAAAATAAGATGTAGATATTTGACATATTGTTCAGAACAAATCTATGTTTAGAAAAACATGACATAGTCTTTTGTGCTCACTGAAAACAAGTCAGCATTAAAAACCATAGAAGAAGTCAGAATCAGCTTCTTGTAAATGCAATTGTTCGATTTCAAATCTAAGTAACTCTATCAACAGCTTTCTGTATATGTTACATGCCAACAAAATGTCCATACATTGCAGGGTTTTTATTTCTCTATATTGGAATCCTAGGTGAATCATTCACAATTGTTTTGGCAACCATACACAGCTTACTTTCTTTCACACAAATAAGGTCACCTCAAATGCGAGAAACAGAGAACAACAAGGAGTGGTTTGTTAGCCTACGTATGTTAAGCTTACTCAAGAACTTCAGAACTTTAAGAACTCTCTCATCAATCCCTTCAAATTTGACTTCAACTATCTCTCTCACCAACCCCTTCAAATTTGACTTCAACTATCTGAAGATGTACAGAAAACGCAGATGACCTTTCCATTGGACCGAAGCTTCCTTTCATTTCTAATTTATGTTTAGGCTCCTGTAGTGAACAAGTGTTTTACAAACCCTCTTACAACATCAATCATAACTGAATAGTTCCATTGTGGGTCGCCAAATTATGAAATGAGTACCTTAGAAAAGAGTTGAAGAGTGAGCTTCTCTAGGACAGGTGAGTGCTCAAGAATACAAGCTAATGCACAAAGGTCATCAGGCACACACCAATAGTCATTTAGCAATAAAGTGTATTTAACTTGCTAAACGTTGGGCACCATCTCAAATTTCTTTTGAGAATGAACTAGATGAGGAGCAGGCAAAAAATATGAGATAATCCTCAAAGTGAATGTAGCATAGACTGGATATTTGGATGCAATCCATGCCAAAAAAAAAAACGCGTCTAATAATGTCTAGCAAGGATATAAATAATGCAAAGGGATAATAGAAATGACCTTATTATGTAACTAAGTTAAGGTTACACGTACCAGTTGAGGTTCAGAGATCAGCACCAAATTCTTAGCTTCCGACACCATGACCGACATTGCTGATGTCTTCAGAATTGTCACAATACTCACAATCACAATACAGATTTGCATCCAATAGTTTATTGCAGACGTCGTCACATTGCCCGTTCATGCTAACAAATGCCTCTGCTAATATAGGCATGCTCTCAAGGATACGGGCTGTGTTCCAAGGGACATCTGGATGCAGTGAAGTCAGATTTGGGACATCAATCCGAATCCGGGAATATTTGGCGAAAGCGGAATAGGTGATTCTCAGAATTTTTAGGGACTCGGTCGAGATTTTCTTGGCTGGTGATAAATCACAATACTCTACTTCTAGATGTTCCAACTCTGGACAGTGTGAAAAGTTAAGGAAACTGGCACGGCACCGTAAACCATGAAGCTCCAGCCTCTTCAGGTGCTGGGAGGCAAGAAGCAGGTCATCCAGCAAGAGCCAGGGATCAATATATGCATTTTCATGGATATAGAGATTCAGAAACCGAACTTTGCACACCACAGCATGCCGGAGCCAGAGGTTCACATGCGGGCCGGGGCTCGTCGTTTACTGGAGTGCTGCTCAGAGGACACTGTTTGTCGAGTGCCCGATGGAAAGCTCTAGGCAAACCGTTGGGCACTCGACAAACAGCCGGTTTCCGGTAGTGAACGCTGAAGTTACCAATCCTGAGTTCACATGTGTGGGGAGGTAACCTTCCACGAAGGAGAAAGAGCTAGTCCACGAACTCCCGGAGATCATCCACAGACACTGGGTCATCCTCAATTCCTCATCGAGGCAGCCGATGCGCAGGCCTGGAGCAGACTTTCAGAGATGGCTCCACCTCCTGGCGAGCACGCACGTTTCCACAGCCTCCTCTGCCGGCAGGAAAGAGAGCATGTGGTGTAGGAGCGCGTCCGGGAGCGCACTAAAGCGGTCGCCGCCGCCGTCCTCCGCAAACGCTCCTGCGTCCTCTTTTCCCCTCTTCCACCTAGGCATTCCGTCGAGCACGCCGTGGGCGTGGCCGCTGCAAGGCGAGAAATGGTCAGCAGGCTCAAATGTAGAGGGTGGTAGACTACCATGTGAGGGTGTAGAGTATCTATATAGCAGGATAACAGAGAATTCGATTACAATCTCGTCGCCGGCGAGGAGCCGGACGCCGCCGCCGCCGCCAACAACTTTTCCGCCAAGCCAAAAGCCACTTCGCTTCCCAGCGTTTCCCGGTCTTATAGCTAGAAGACAGCTAACGCTACACGCGATTACAAGCCCATTGGGCCAAGTTTCAGTTGATCCAGTTCGGTCTGTGGACTTTCGGGTTGGGCCTCCGGACGCGCCGACCTCCAACTCCTGAAGACGTACTCTTCACCGGCGCCACAGCATCAGTACTGCTAACATCCCCCTTCTTCAGCACTGGCTTGCCCGCGAGCCAGTTCCTTGATTTCATCTTGTTGCTTTGATGAAGCAGGCTTGGACTGGTCATCTTCCCAGGTTGCCATTGATGCCGGCCACCCCTTCCACTTGGTAAGTACTTGAGGCACCACCTTGCCGTTCTTCTCACAAAGACGATGATCTAACACCATTTCAGAAACAAGAGCATCTGTAGTTTCAACTGGTAACTCAGAACTCACCTGCTCAGTAGCAGCCAATGCTCGTTTTAGCTGGGAGACATGAAATACAGGATGAATAGCACTGCTCTCTGGCAACAACAGCTTATAGGCCACAGCATTGATTTCTGTATAATCTTGTAAGGGCCAAAATACTTGAACGAGAGCTTATAGTTGGCTCTCAGAGAGACAGCTCTGAACATAAGGCTGCAGTTTCACATAAACCATATCACCCACTTCAAAGGTTCTATCAGTTCTGCCCTTATCAGCTTGCACCTTCATACGTTGCTGAGCACGAAGCAGATGTTGTCTAACTAATTGAGTCATCAATTCTTTTTCAGACAGCCACTCTTTCAGATCAGAAACAGCACATGAGTCCACATTATCAAGGCCCAAATGTTTAGGAGTATGTCCATAGAGAACCTCAAAAGGTGATTTACCCAAGGCAGTGTGGAAGCAAGAGTTGTACCAGAATTCAGCAAGATAGAGATACTGAAACCACTTTTTTGGACATGCATGTACAAAACATCTTAGATATGTTTCTAAGCATTGATTAACATGCTCCGTTTGCCCATCAGATTGAGGATGGTAAGAGCTACTCATATTCAATCCCACATCAGCCAATGCAAACAATTCCTTCCACAGGTTACTAGTGAAAATTCTGTCCCTATCAGAAATTAATGCTTGAGGCAGGCCATGCAATTTAAAGATATTCTGCATATAAGCTTTTGCAACAGACAATGCAGTAAATGGATGAGCTAGAGGAACAAAATGACCATATTTAGAGAACTTATCCACCACCACTAAGATGCAATTGTACCCTCCAGATTTAGGCAGGCCCTCAATAAAATCCAAAGAAACTGTCTGCCAAGCATGTCTAGGGACAGGGAGAGGCAAGAGTAGACCTGGATATTTGACCCTCTCAGGTTTGGCCTGTTGACACACAGTGCATGTGCTCACAAATTCCTTTACTGAAGTTTTCATAGATGGCCAAGCAAAGATGGCTTTAACTCTTCTGTAGGTAACTGGGAAGCCCGAATGTCCACCAGTCACACTAGAATGAAGAGCTTGCAGCACCTTCAACTGCAAGGATTGGTTGTTTCCCAACCATATCCTGTTTTTAAACCTCAGCAACCCATCCTGCAAGGTAAAATGTTCCTTCTCCTTGCCCAGAGATAAGGTAGTCAAGATTTGCATCGATGCTGGATCCTGTAGATACCCCTGTACCACCTCATCTAGCCATACAGGTTTAACAACAGAAACTGATATGCTATTTAAGCGATCAGCGTCAGCAGAGAAATTTGACCTTCGAGACAGGGCATCTGCTGCTCTGTTTTCACTACCTTTCTTGTACAGTATCTTATATTGCAATCCCAGTAGCTTGGTGAGGGCCTTCTGCTGCCAAGGGGTGTGGAGCCTTTGATCATCTAGCGAAGTTAGACTCTTCTGGTCTGTTTTTATCAGAAACTCAGCATGTTGAAGATATGATCTCCACTGTTCCACTGCATAAAGAATGGCTAAGCATTCTTTTTCATAAATAGACAACCCTTGATTTCTGGGACCTAGTGCCTTGCTGATATATGCAACTGGATGTCCCTGTTGCTGTAGAACAGCTCCCACTCCTTTATCACTGGCATCTGTCTCAATCACAAATTGTTTCTTGAAGTCAGGCAGTGCTAATACTGGAGTAGTTATCAAGGCATGCTTAAGAGCTTCAAAGGCTTCCTAAGCTGATGCAGTCCAGACAAAAAGTTCCCCCTTCTTCAGAAGTTGTGTCAAAGGCTTACTGATGATGCCATAATGTCTCACAAACTTGCGGTAATACCCAGTCATTCCTAAGAAGCTCCTAACATCCTTCACAGTTTCAGGTGTTGGCCAATTCTTGATAATAGTGATTTTAGAGGAGTCAGTGGACACACCCTCCTTGCTAATTACATGACCCAGAAATTCTAGCTTGGGTTGAGCATAAGAGCACTTGGATAACTTCAGGTGTAATTGATGCTTCTGCAGAATTTCAAACACCTTTCTCAGATGAATTACATGATCTTCCAAGTTTTTACTGTATATCAACACATCATCAATGAAGACCACTACACACTTCGTCAATAGCTCAGCCAGAACTGCATTCATAGTGCCTTGAAAAGTGGCTGGTGCTCCAGTGAGACCATAGGACATGACCTTATATTCATAATGTCCACTATGGGTGATAAAGGCTGTTTTATACTCATCACCTTCCAGAATTCTAATCTGATGATAACTAGCCTTATGATCCAGCCTTGTAAAGACAGTAGCTCCAGCCAGTTCATCAAGGATTTCATCTATTATGGGAAGTGGGAAAGTGTTTTTTACAGTGTGTGCATTTAATCTCCTATAGTCCATGCAAAGGCGCCAAGTACCATCCTTCTTCCTGACCAACAGCACAGGAGAAGCAAAAGGGCTTGAACTCTTTTGGATTAACCCACCTTGCAACATTTCCTTGATTTGTTTTTCAATTTCATCCTTCTGTGCTGGGTTATATCTGTAGGGACGAACCCTAAACGGTTGAGCTCCTGGCAGCAAGGGTATTGCATGATCAAAGGCTCTTTTAGGAGGTAGCCCAACAGGTTCAGAGAAAATCACCTTATATTCTTGCACTAACTTTTGAATCTCCACAGGAACAATCTCCTCAGCAGATAGTGATTGGACAACAGCTAACTCAAAGATTTGAAACACAGCATCTTGCTGCATAAGAGCATGTAACTGTTCCACATTAATCAGGTCACACTGCCCAATTTTAGGAAGAACTCCCTGTAGCTTCACCCTTTTTGATTTATAACTGAATGACAAATTCTTCAGTACCCAATCCACTTCCATGGGACTATGTTGTTCCAGCCAGTCCATACCCAGGATCACATCATAGCACCCCAAGGACAAGACCTTGAAATCTGTGGTAAATGTTTGCCCCTGACAGAACCATTTACAGCCTCTGAAAATCTTGGAACAAGTCAGAAGACCCCCATCTGCAACCTTTACTGACAGTGGTTGTGGCAAGGCCTGAACTCCAGACAGGACACCCATAAAGTCTTCATTCAAAAAGCTAGAGGAGCTACCAGAATCAATTAACATCAGCACCTCCTGACCACCTAGAGACCCTTTTAGCCGAATGGTAGTACTAGATTCAGTACCAGTCAAGGCTTGCTTAGAGATAACACATAACTGTTCATCCCCTTCAGAAGATTCTGAAAAGTCCTTGAGATAAGCCAGAAATTCAGGGTCTTCAAATTCTGGAATGTAAGACAGAGCTTCTTCTAGTTGATGAACTGACATCATAACATTGCATCTATGGGTATGACTCCATCTTTCACCACACTTGTAGCATAAGCCTTTAGATCTCCTGTAAGCCCTGAGTGCAGATATCTTATCATCACCTCGACGAGCTCGAGAGGATTCAGCCACTCCCTTATCTTCAGTAGTATTATGAGCACTTGATTTCAAAGTAGGCAGTGGGGGAATTGGCCACGCCCCAGCTCGCTGAGAGGTTCTGGAAGAAGAGTAGGCTTGCCCTTGTGCCTGCATTCTCCTGGGATCCTTCCTTGATGAACCCGCGATCACGTCCTCCTGCAACATAGCCAAAGAACTAGCAGTATCTATGTCCTTGGGCCTATGTACAGTAACAACAGCTTTAATATCATCCCTCAAGCCATCAATAAATCTAGCAGTGACAAAGTCAGAGTTCAGACTACCATCATGAGCTAATAACTGATGCATCAGATTATCAAAGTGTTCTATGTATTCAGTCACAGTGCCTTGTTGCTGAATATGGAAAAACTGGCGAACCAGTGAGCCATACTGATCTCTACCAAAACGTGTACACAAGGCTGCTATCAGTTCAGGCCAACTCATGCCCCTAATCTTATGCTCTGCAGACTGAAGCCAGAGAATAGCAGTTCCCTCAAAATGCATTAGAGCTATCCTAACCCACATGTCCACTGGAACAGAGTACAGCTCGAAGTAAGTTTCACTAGGCTTCTGCCAGATCCGAGGATTAGCACCATCGAAGGCAGGAAAGGGAATTTGAGGTATAACAGAAGAATGCACAGTAGAACTAGAAGCATGAACAACAGGAGTCTCATCCAATCGAAAGGCCACAGGAGAGTAATTTTGGAATTGACTCGCACCTGTGACCGGAGGCTGCGGTTCAGAAGTGGCAGACACTCCGAACCCAGACGTCAGGTGAGGATGTTCGTAGCTGTGGCCATTAGGCCCAGACGCCGCCGCGGACGCGGTCGCTGCCAGGTAGGCGGCAGCCGGCATCTTCATCTTCGGCTTGTAGTTTTGAAGCAAGGGATGAGCGCGAAAGCTAACGGCCACTTTAGCTACCGGATCCTGAAGGCAGGTAGTGGTAGACTCCACTTGATGCAGATGTTCCTGCAGCTGGAACAGAGAGGATTGGAGATCCCCGACTTGCTTCTCCATCTCCGGCTTCCACAGCTCGAACTCCTGCTTCGCCACCATGAGAGACTGCACCGATCCTGTCAATTCTTCCAGGATCTTGTTGGTTCGACCGAAGCGCTCATCCAGGATACTAACCAGCGCCTTCAGCATCGTATCCTCCTTCGATTTCTCCTTCGGATCCGTTCCTCCGGCCGCAAGCGGCGGAGCCGCCGCCGGACCCATGGACAACAGCTGGATCTCCGGGTGATGACTGTGTTGTAGTCTCGTGAGATGGGGATGGGGAAGATCCAGGATGATGGCTCTGATACCAGATGTGAGGGTGTAGAGTATCTATATAGCAGGATAACAGAGAATCCGATTACAATCTCGTCGCCGGCGAGGAGCTGGACGACGCCGCCGCCGCAAACAACTTTTCCGCCAAGCCAAAAGCCACTTCGCTTCCCAGCGTTTCCCGGTCTTATAGCTAGAAGACAGCTAACGCTACACGCGATTACAGGCCCATTGGGCCAAGTTTCAGTTGATCCAGTTCGGTCCGTGGACTTTCGGGTTGGGCCTCCGGACGCGCCGACCTCCAACTCCTGAAGACGTACTCTTCACCGGCGCCACAGCATCAGTACTGCTAACATACCACTGGTAGTTACAGCAGTGACGAAGTAGAAGAGGAAGACAGGGGCCTCGACGGTCGGACACCACACCTCGGCGACGGCGGCTGTAGCGGCGGTCACGGGCGGCAAGGAGGCCGACGTCGAGAGGCTCGCTGCTCGGAGCAAGCCGTTCCGGCGATGAAGCGGACCCGAACCGACAGCGTAGAGGCCGAGCTACAGGTGTGGGACGTGGGATGAGGAAGAAACGGCAGAAGCTTCAGCCTGCTTTGATTTTTCATTTTTTATACGCAGCTTGCGAGGATTGAAGTTGGAGAGGAGGCACGAGTCTGAAAACAGAGCTCAAGAACCAGTGGCGAGTCCAGGCCCAAAACTGGGGGTGGGCCGGAAGCTAGCTGGCTTGATGGGGGTGGGCCGGAAAATAGGAAAAAAAGAAAAATTTTACTGTTCACGGGTGCTACAGTGTTAGAAATGGAGGCTGAGCTGAATGGGGGGCGGCCCACCCGGCCCACCCCTTAGACTCGCCACTGTCAAGAACACTAGGAAGGGGATTCGTTCAGGTCGCGAACAGAAATTGGAGAATGTTGCAGCCGACTGTTTCGTTTTTGTGCAGCCTTTTTGTTTTCAATCACGAAAGTGACTCATCGAAATTTCAAATTTCTCTGAAACTTGCTTAAACAACGCTAATGAAACATGATCGAAATTCGTTTTTGGTCTTCAGCTCTCTTAAACACGCAAAAAAACTGACATTGCATGCATGTAACATTGTACGATATGAATAAAGCAATGTTCCGACACAATTACTTGGAGTATCTCCAACAATAATGGCCTTTAAATCAAAGAACTTACTTTTTAAGTTGAGATCCCTTCATGTAAATAATGGCCTCCATGAAGGGATCTCAACTTAAGCATCCATCTTCAACCAAGGCACCTAAATATCAACCCCTAACCCAACACAACCCCCTCATTACTGGATTTTTTGGTGGGGTGGTGGGGGGGGGGGGGGGGGGGGGGGTGTTTGGTGTAGTGGCGGCGTCGACGGGTTCGAACAGACAGAGCGGCAGTGCTTCGGTTAAGGAAGAAAAGAAACAGAGCGCGGGGAAGAAAGCCGCGCGAGGTTAAGTCCCCGGGTCGGTCACGCCAATCTGATCAGCGTGACCCACCTGGGTCAGCGCTGGTCGTCGCCTATCCTACGTGAAAAAGTGTCCCTGCTGAGTCACTCCATTTTGCGTGGCGTGACCGAAGTATTTGTCACGGCATTCGTATTGGCGTGACCAAACGGTGTAGATCTTGGAAATAAAATTCCGCACGTGCTTTTTTTAAAAATATTAGTTTAAAATAGTCTAGATTAAAAAAAAAACTCTGTCCCCGGTCCTCTCCATCACTCTCCACTCTCTCTTTTCTCTCTAGTAGTTCTCGCTGGGCTTCAAGGACCAGCAGCGAGAGGGCAGGCATCTGATTGGCTGCACCGACGGGTGGCCAACCTCCTCCATCGGCACCTCTCACCATATTCTCAACTGAGACAACACCTATCTAGTGCACCCGCGCTCGGAGCTTGACGTCGCGCTGCATCACCTCCCGTCTCGAAGCAAACAAGGGGGAGACAATGTTGCTGGTGGATCTAACGAGGTTGGTATGGCCAGATCGTGTGGCGGCATTGGTGGAGCTGATGGGATGGGCATCCGGTGCCTGGATCCGTGTGGCGAGGGCGGCATCAACATTGGGGTGGCAGGCATGCCAAGATGAGGCCATGATGTTAGTAGTCGAGCGTGATGGCTCGTGTGCGCAGGCGGAAACCGACCGAGCGCGATAGTGTGTGCGCGAGTGCGAACCCACCGAAACCTTCAAGTAGAGGCCTCCCTGGGGAACGTTGGGAGAAGGGGTTGGTGGAGTGGGTGTGGGTGCCTCCTACTGTAGGGCCTGTGGTTGGGCAATGTTGGGGTGAGATTTTTGACCCTCAACCCCTGAAATATTGCAGAGCTTTTAGATTGGAGAGGGGGAGGCCTTGCTTGGACAATGGCTCACCCGTAGGCTCATTTATGTGGCCACTTGTGAAACTTAATACAAATGAAACTTGTTGAGAAACACTAACCAAACAGGGGTCGAAGCTTGTTTGGCAACTTCACTTCCCAATAACTCTCTTTTGGTGTAATGCCCCAAAGGTTCAGGATCTTGTGGTCATAAAATGGTGCCTCCGTAACTTTGAGATATGCATAAACGTGATACCCTTGGGACGGCGTACAATAATATGCTCAAGTATATCAGAGAAACAAAGGGCCTCGCTATGATGGGATAACATGGAAATTCAGGTTAACATAGACAAAGTGCTGGAGAAAAGAAGCAAAGGACCGAAGAATTTGAATGGGGAGAGATGCTGTTGTAAGGAGACATGGCAATGGACACCACGTAAGAGCCAAGATGGGAAAATAAAGCAGCTTCCCTCGCCAAAAAAAAAAAAAAGGAAAATAAAGCAGCTATAACCACAAGCCAGTCGGTCAGGACAGTCACAAAAATATAATGCAATAACATAATAATAAAACAAAATGAGGTCCACATAGTAGAACATACAATCCTGATATGAAGTTTTCCAAACATATTGTAGTGTCAAGTCCATTCTAGTAGTGATTCAAATTGACACAAGATGATACACATAAATAAGATATTGTCACCGCAAGTGTAACCCTCAGATTTCCGAGCCGCCAAGAGACAAGATATGCAGCCATAATTTTCTCACACCTACTTGAAAAGGAAATCTGTAATGGAAGAGCACAGTAAGCTTGGAGACACATGTTAAATGCAGAATTACAAAACATGATTACTTAACAATGGAGCTTGGATGCTAAAACACACTTCAGGAATAGGACAGGCACTTGACGAGCTTGCAGCTTAATCAAGATATTAATGTTATAATCTCATCTACTATCATAAAGTTAAAACACAAACATAATATAACTACTTGATGAATTTCTGGCACACAAAGTCGTAACAAGGAATTCATATACTTCACCTAACATGTTCAAAGTTTTCTGATAGATAGAAGGCAACTAGTGGAGAAAGAGAAGAGCAACAAACTGGACAAGGATTTGAAAACATGTTGTGTACTTGGGTCGACCTCTGGATAGTTGGCTGCTAAAGAATGGTAGATGGCAGGGTTTGAAGGGGATTACGGGCTTAGATCACGGCTGAACCTATAGTACTTCTATGTATTTTGAGAAAAACTCATTCATAGATATCTTCACCAGGAAATAAATTATTAGTTTCAGATTCTCAGTGTTTAGCTTGTTGGTTGCTTAGTTAGAGATAAGGTACCTAGTCACAGAGGTGGTTATACGGTGCAAGGATTCTAAAAAAAAAGGAATAAATCAAAAGTCCTTTAGGCTCCTTTTTCCCTGCTCCTGAGGAGCTCGACCAATTAATGGCTGGTGTGTCACTTGGGTGGAGGAATAGCTCTATCAGGCCAAGGCCCTTTTCCCAATCAAGCAAACAACATTGACTACCAGGACCTTTTGCCAAGACTTCAACCATGAAAAAGAATATATAGGCTCTTGGGGCCCTAACCAGAAGATCATCAAGACCTTCAGGGCCATGTTTAGCACGCTTGCATTGAAAACTATTTCCAATCATGTGCTTCAGTGCTACACTACTAGACACAAGAATAGCTAATTCCAGGAATATGAAACCAGCTGGAAGAAGGGGGAAAATGGTTGAACAAGGACTATAGCGTTTTAAACCCCAAAATAGAAACTATTCAACCTATGAAAAAAAGCAGTATGAAAATATAATAACTCGAAAGTAATTGCATGAAGAAAGCAAATTTGAGTAATGTACTAATGTGAAAGTTAAAGGAAATTGTTAGACACAATACATAAGTTATATGTGCAGACACCCCAGGGACAAAGAGACGAATGACATAAGGAAATGGCTTATATCATAAAGTAGTATACATGTTTGGAAACAAGCATCGATTTAGTGTTTCGTCATATATAAGCATTTCTTTTATACGAGAAAGACTCAAGTGATTATATTTTGTCAACAAGGTCACTTAGCTGCTCATTTGTAATAAACCAATCTTTTATTTCTCGAATGTGACACTTCTGCTTCTATTCAAAGCTTAGCAAGCAAACATAATGTATTAATTCGATTAAGATAGGGAAAATTGCAAGACCCACCTATATCTCAAGGTTTTTTTTTTTCCACATACCCACCTACAAGAACATTTGTTGTAGCCTTCCCCCTACAATTTTCTATAATTTCCATATTCCCCCTAATAGCTTTGACAAAAAGATGTGGATCTTGTCTGGCCTACATTACTTCAGAGGTTCCACTGTAGAATAGTTGTCATTTTAATCCATGTTGCGCAACCTAAACTCGCCTTACAAGTATAAATGTAATTAAAAGCTAGTTGGGATGCTATGAGTGAAATGAAGAAAAGTAAAACATATAGCTTATGACGTCTATGTTATTTAGACAATACTCCCTCTGTCCCAAAATACTTGTCATCCTGTCTATCTACTAGGTTCATTGAACATTTGTAATGTACGGCAGCAGGCCATCAGGCCTCATATCCAACCGTACCCCTATAGGATTAGGTTAGTTAGATTAGAGTCCTTATCTATAAGGATTAGTTACTTAAGCGTCAAGTCAACCCACCTATATATAGATGGGTATGTATCCTGGTTCATTAAGCAATAAAGAAGAAGATTATTAGGAGTATCTCTCCTCTATCCCGGATTCCCAGGCGCTTGGAGTTGGGCAGCGGCGCCGGTAGTGCCCGACCTCAAGCGACAGGTTCGGTGGCGGCTTAAGGCCGTATATGACAACATTCTCTAAATTCAGTTCACTGAACATTCTATGAATTTGGACACACAAAAACACTGCCAGAGGATGACAAGTAAATTGGGACGGAGGGAGTACCAAAGAACATCGAGTTATGACAAGAAAATTTAAACATAGAGCTTATGACATCTATGTTATTTAAAAAATACCAAAGCGCATCGAGTTATGATAAAGCATCCTGAAGTACCAGAACCCTAAAGCAGTAGAAGACATTGTATCGCTGTTTATGCAGACATATTGATTTTGCACAATACTTTGCAAAAAGTAATTAAGACGTAACTCAGTATTGTATGCATAGAGCATGACTTTTCTTTTGGTTCACTTACATATGTTAAGTGCACTCAGAAACTTCAGAACTGCATGAACATGCTCAATTAATGACTTCACATTTAACGTTGATTTCCTTTAGGCGTTCAGGTATTGTAGTTGATCTCTCTAATGGATTGTACCTTCCAATTAGTTCTTTTTTATGTTTAGGTCCCTGTAGTAAATAAATATTGGACAGTTATCAATCAATAGCACGTAATTACTTCAACAAGGCAACATTTATAGCAAAAGATATGTACCTTGGAGAAAAGTTGAAGAGCGAGCTTCTCTAGAACTGGCGAGTGATTGAGAATGCAAGTTAGAGCATGGAAGTCAGGAGCCACACAACAGCCCTCATTAAGTAATAAAATCTTTAACTTGCCAAATATCGGGTACTTATCCAAATCCATCCAGAATTTACACTAGTCAAAATGCAGAAAGTACACAAGATCAACTAATACTCAGTAAGAATATGATGACTAAAGGGCCCGGCACTAAGAAACCTTGTGCAGGACCAAAATAAATAACTGATAACTGGGCAGTGTAAAGGTATTAAAGAAAAGAACCTAAGCATACCATGTTGGATTCAGATATCAGCAATGCCAATTTTTCAGCTTGTGATAATCTTTCCAGAAATAAGCGTTTGTTGTTACGTGAAGCACAAGAAAATGGAAGAGGTTGACAATCCTCCAGATCGCAATCCTCATCTTCAACATCTCTGATAAAGGCTTCTTGTAACGATGGCATGCTATTAAGAACAGGCATACAAAGCATGTCACCATCTAGTGATAGTGAAACAAGACTTGGGACATTAAGAGTGAAATTGCTGAAACGGCAAACTCTGACGTTCAGGTGTTTTAGGGACTCCGACGAGATCTTCATGGAACCAGTCATAAAGCACCGAGAAATATGTAGATGCTCCAGGAAGGGGCAATTTGAGAAATTGCAGAAACTATTGTTTAAGTCTACGCGGACGAGCTCTAGTCTTGTTAGGTGCCGGGAGACCAGAGGCAGCTTGTCTAGCTCAAAACCGTAATTGTTTATGTTTTCAAGCCTGAGCATCCGAACTTCGCACAATATAACATGCCGGATCCAGAAACTCACACGGAGCTCATCTGACACGTCGGAGAAGTTGCCGAACCTGAGGTAGAACATTTCAACAGGCACACGCCCGCAGAAGATCAGCAGATGGTCCACAAACAACTGAAATTTCTTCACGGCCTCTAGACCCTCCCCGTCACATATGAGACGCAGGCCGGTGGCAGACTTCCAGAGGTGGCGCCAGCGCCGGGCGATCAGGCATGTCCTGACGGCCTCCTGTGCCGGCAGGAATGAGAGGACGTGGTGCAGGAGCGCGTCAGGTAGGGCGACAAAGGGGTCACCGTACACGTCCGAACGCGCCGCTCCCTTGCCCTCCTTCGTCCGTTTCCCCGGAGGCATTTCGTCGAACGAACAGCGGGCGTAGGCACTGCAGGAAAGAATCGATCAGACGGCGATTAGGGTTGGGCACGAAACAGCAGAGGAAAGAGGAGGATGCTGTGTTGTCCTCGCGTAAATACCTCACTCGTTGCCCGGCAGTTTGCCGCACCGGTGGCCGGAGTAACAAGAAAGGCAAGAAAGCGGCGATACGGTCGCGCCGGCCGCCGGGCGATGTGGTCTCGACCGTCAAGCTCACATGCTAGGGGCCAGCTCCTCTCCCACCTCGGCCATTAAGGAACCTCCACTGCCGGCCCCCGCTTCTCGCCACCTCCTCTCTAGCGGAGCTCTAGGGTTCGCCCGAATGCCGGGATGTGCCTCACCGGAGTTCGGCCAGTTGGGGAATGGCCGAGTTGACGATTCGGATGGATGCTGATCGGGCTTTTGATCAGTGGGCCATCCTTACTTTGGGCTGGATAAATTTCAGTTTGACAATCAACCTTTAGATGGATTAGCTAGCCCAGTTCTCCTGCTTTCATATTTCTTGTCGTTCAATTTTTTCTGTTGTAGTTTATTTTACTAATGATTTCAATTGCAAATGTAATCGATAGTTTTCCTCAAATGGCTCACAAAATAGCTTGTGCAATCAGTTCAAAGACTGGACACACACAATCTCGGTTTTTGCCAATGCATACTGTAGTAGTAACGGCATTTGGGAAAGACGTACAACACATGTTCAACATTCATCTTTAATTTCTTTTGTTACCACTTCTGACAGGTTTTCATTTTCTTTCTTTACTATTGATTATAGACCGGGCAGAAACTTTCAAATGCGATTCTTTTTAAGATGATTTTCTGGTTGATCCGATCTTGTTGAGTTATATTTTATAATTGTTGAGGTTTCCTGAAGAGAAAATGAAATAAGATACGCTATCCAATTATAAATATATAAATGCTGAAAATGCATCACTTAACGATCGGTGGATGCTGTAAATCCAAGTAGGACCTCCGTGTCGTGGACGAGTGGCATAAATAGGAGGATTAGTTGGACAGTTTTAACATGTTCATTCCAGCCACCTCATAATTGTATCTCCAATTATTTTGGTAGATAGAAAATATACCGACACAATGTAGTAGCATATGGTTGTCGTTAGAGCTACAAATTAGAGTAACGGACAATGGTGGTCAACATATATAGTAGCTGAATTTGTTCGTTCCTTGTTTTGATCACATCAGTTTTATTAACAACCCTTTATATTTTTAAGGAAAAAAACAACTTCAAAAGGAAAATAAGATGAGCTGAAAAAACTATAAAATTAAAAATGGAAATTTTAAAATAATTTCCATTTATGCTTTGGTTTTAAAATTTGCAAGTTTGGTTTTGTGGACCTTTTAAGATGGCAGGCTCAACAGTCATAATGGTTGCAACCCAGTCTCAAAAAATTTCTTTGCCAAATAGACTCACAAAATCAACATTTAAGTGCAGGCTCCAATTGTCGCTTTGACTATACACTTTGCAAAGCATCTAATGCAACATCTCCTTTCTCATTTCCAGTTTTACAGCCTCCATTTTTTTTCAAACTTGCATGCAGTAACGAAAGGAACCATAACTAAATGGTTCATATTACTGGAAGTTACGCCAACGTGCTGAATAAAAGTGTGCTTAAAGGCCTTAACAGGTCCAATCTGGAAAATAAACTTCAGGTATCTGGATTGGACATATTGTACCATGCCCAACCAAGATCTCAGAAGTTTTTGATACAAAAGCCCAAGTCCAACTAAGATACATGAAGTTCTACATACAATGTCCAATCCTACACTTTCTGACCGAAAGTCTAGGCCTGACACAAAATAACCAACTAACAGAGGGCAAAAGACGGCAATCCTTTCAGTATAAAAAGACAAGCCAACTTGGTTCACAGAGAACTATACTGTTGCATTCCTTAAGACTGAGAGGAGGCAGATGCACTGTCCACTGAAGTTTCCTCACATGCTTGCTCGCAGCTGACACCTGTACAAAACAAAAATGAGAAACCATTTTACACAAGATCATTATTAACAAAGTTGATACGATTATGGAAATCTACACATACTAAATTCTCTTAAATAGCATGCAGAATAACTACATGCCTGGTGAACCAATGGATGAGCCAAAACATTGCTTAATTGTTTAACAAACATATATAGCTACGATATAGAGCCATTTCTACTGGCAATCATCAACCTACCACCCATGTTTTTTATAATGTGACTGTTTCAACTTCCACAAGAAGCAATCTTTAAGGAGATCTTCATTCACAGCTAAGGCAATTGATTGGTATAGTGAAATATGATTTAAAATGCACAACCTCTTCAAACCTGTGAGAGCAACTTCAGGTAACGAATTGCTATAATCAATGGCAGAACAATAACGACTGAAGTGAAGTAGGAAAATAAAAATAAATTTGGCATATCATGATACACGAGAACATGGGGTCATGTACAAACTTCCAGGAAAAGAAAAGATGACAGAACAACAATGTAAAGATACCAAGCTAATGTATAACTTGAATATTATATGTGTATGATAGTGAAACCAGGAGATAAATGCATGCACAGGCAACACATTTCTAAAGAGGGGACATATTTCATTGCCTACTAAAATTCACAGAAATAGTTTTGCTTGGAGAAGAGCATGATGATGGCTGGGCATGCAAATGACCGTATCAGTCTGTCTCACAGGAAAAGGGAGGCCATAAGACAGGAGATCAACATATTTTATTGCTGCTTAGATAGTAAAGTTGGAAATTTGTGCTGGAGTAGAATTTATCAGCAAGCCACATGTATGTATTCAGTCTTCTCTAGTTCTAGTTGTAACCAATTATATCAGATTATCTTACAGTTTATGTAATGCATTTCAACTGAAATAATCCGTATGGATGCTGCTTCCAACAAAATGCTTATGCAGTAAAGGTTTTCATTGCGTTATAGTTTTGCATGCTACTGCTCATAATAAGTTTTTAGACAGGCAAACGGAGGTTACTTCCTTTCAACATGACTTGCTTTCTTTCGCACAAATGAATGTTACAGGCAAACGTCATAACTCATAAATTAATATAGTAGCATCAGGAGTGTCCGAGTTAGCTTACACATGTTAAATGCACACAGGAACAGAGATAATTTATGAATTCTGTTTTCATTCACTTGGCACTTGACTTCTATTATCTTAAGGTGTTCAGAAATTGCAGCTGACCCCTCCATCGGAACAACACTTCTTTCTATTTGTGCTTCATATTTAGGCCACTGTATTGAAGAGAGATGATTTGCCATTAATCAAATAATATACCTCAAAAATGCAGTAGGTTCCCATTATTGAAGTGTATACCTTAGAAGAAAGCTGAAGAGTGAGCTTCTCTAGCACCGGTGAGCATTCAGGAATACAAGCTAGAGGACGGAAATCATTAGGCACACACCAGTAGTCATTAAGCAACAAAGTCTTCAACTTGCTAAATGTAGGGCACCATCTCAAATCCCGTTTGAAAATGAACTGTACAAAGTGCAAATAAAAATGATGAAATGTTCCTCACAGTTAACATTATGAACTCGTTGGTGGCAATGTATGAAGAAGAGTAATGAACAGGCTATTTTGCATTTATCAGATTTCTACAATGATATAAGTAATGCAGCGGAATCAGGACAATTTGTGATATAATAAAAATGATAGCATATGAAACTAAAGGTATACCTTTCTAGGTTCAGAAATCAATGTCAAATTCCTTGCTTCTGATAAACCTTTCAGAAGCACAGGACTGTTATTGCCACCAATTCGAATAGAAGTGTCACAGGACTTGCAGTCACAATCCATGCAGCTTGGATACTCAAGTTTGCATGTGTCGAATCCCCTTGTTATTCTAACAAATGCTTCCGTTAATGATGGCATGTTCTCAAGGACAGGAACCCTGCCCCAAACTTCATCTAGATGCAGTGAGACAAGATTTGGGGCATCAATGCAATTGCGGATTTCCGGATTGAAACCAGAATCGGTGATGCTCAGATATTTTAGGGAAGCTGACGATATCCTCCAGTCCAGTGACATCAGATCACAGGACTCGACCACTGGATGTTCCAAGTCTGGACAGGTGGACAAGTGAAGAAAACCACTGTGAACCTCCACAGCACCAAGCTCTAGCCTCATCAGGTACGGGGAGGCTAGAGGCTCGCCATTTAGCTCAAGCCAGGGGTTGGCCGAGCACACACCTTCGACTAGTAAGCGGAGCCTGAGAACCCAAACTCTGCATGCTACCGCGTGCCGGAACCACTGGCATACGCGGCGCTGCACGTCGTCGTCAAACAAACCATCAGTTAATGGCCACATGCCGCAGGAGAAGTGACCGAGTATGAGCTGGCATGCGTCCAGGCCAGATCCTGCCCGGGCACCAAGCAGGTGGTACATGAACTTCTGGAGCTTCTCCACGGACCCCAAGAACGTGTCGTCGGAGCCGAATATGCGCAGGCCTGTGGCTGATTTCCAGAGATGGCGCCATTGCTGCGAGAGCACGCAGGTCCGTACGGCTTCTTCCGGAGGCAGGAAGCCGAGGATGTGCTCAAGTACGTCATCAGGGAGGGCGTCCATTCCGTCGCCGCCGGCTGCCGAAGGAGCCACCGCCTTGTCCTTTTTACGCCTTTTGCAACGGGGCATTCGTCGAACAGGTGGTGGGCGTCGGTGCTGCGGGGCAACTGAGAAGGACAGATGGCGCAAGGGTTGGCGGTAAGAAACGGGAAGAGGAAAGGAGGAGTTGAGAACCAGCTGCAGGTCCCCGATGCTGTCACCGGCGCGGCGCTGGCCGGGGGAAGACGAGGAGGAGCTGTGTCTGCGCGACTGCGCCTCACCTCTCCATCGCCAGCGGCTGGCTCTGGCTGGGCCGCTGGGGACTTCTGTGCTCTGCTCAAGCTGGGTTCTACTCCCGCTACGCTATGACTGAAATGACTAGACACTTAGACAGAAACACTCCTTGCAGGCCACGCGAGTGATGATGGCTGATGACGACTTGTCAGATCTTGGGAGAATACCTATGGTTATCCATGACGTTTCACCTGAGCTTTAATTTTATTCATTCATGATAAGGGGAAGCTAAATCTTTTTTTTTTTTTGATCTCAGGGGAAGCTAAATCTTAGTATGGTACTATGTGTAGTGTTGTGCCCTTACATATTTCTCTGGTCCATCGATAATGCCCAAGCCCCTGTTGTTTCTTTGATCCATGAATATGCCCATATACTCCAACAAATTAGGAGCATGGAAAGTATATATAATGGTCGAAGCAATAGATGAGGAAAGCGGTTTCTTCTCTCAACCATGAATTTGACCAAAATTTTATCTCCCGATTTAGCGCCGTGAGCTTGGTTGAGACATGCTGAAAATTTGTGGTTGAATTTTTTTTTTTTTCCGAAAACGTGTGAATCTAGAATCTTGATAGACTTGTTAAGATCAACTAGCCAAGCATTGTCGAAACCTCACTCCCGGCCGGAAACATCGATGTAACACCAAGATCTGATAACCATGACTGCAAGTTTAAATAGAACCCCAAAGGTCTGGAATATTGTGAATACAAAATGACACATCTGTTCTAGAAGAATGGATAAAGTTGATGCACTTGGGATAGCGTAAATCATGTGCTCAACCTCTACCAGAAACAAGGGATCCCACTATGATTGGGTGACATGGAAATTCAGGTCGAGAGAGAAATGCTGCTGATGAAAAGAAGCAAAGGGCCCAAGAAGTTAAATGGCGAGGGATGCCATTGTAAGGACAGAAGAGACATGCCAAACGGGCACAATATGAGAATGGTTGAGTAAATCCACACAGAAACCAATATGCACTAGAATTATAGTAACAAAACAAACGACGTCCACATTGTATATCATACAGGAGAGGCATCTTGCCACTAATTATAAGATTTAAATTTCCAAAAAAAAAAATGAGGTGGTACATCTTCTGACAGCCCACATCTCCTCCCGCCTACTTGAAAAGGAAATCTGTACAAGAAAGATCACAAAGTTTGCAGTCAAATGTTATGAGCTGGATTAGACATTTTTATTATTTATTATTTTATTTTTGCAAATAGGGCATGCACTTGACGAACATGCTGTTTCAACTGACAAAACAAAACTTACAATCCGATATGCTAAAATTTAATTGAGCACTAATGTTAAAGCAGTTATTTGGTAAAATTCACACACGTGTGGTAACAGGGAATGCATATGGCTAAACTCCCACGTGACAACCACCCATACACCCGTATATTCTCATGGTTTGATGTCCAACACAAACCTTTAGTCAAATATATTATTTAACATGGAAACCGACTTGTGAGCAAAGAGAAGAACGGTAAACTGGTATATGTTAGGTCCATGTTTGGGTAGCAGGAACGCTAGAGAGCATGCCTTGAAGATGTCATGGGTCATTAGGGATTGCGGCAGCAAGTTACAAAGCTAATCATAGGTGTAAGGATTCTTAAAAAAAAAAAAGTCATTCTCTTCTCCCCTACCCGTGCCCCTGTGTTTTATGTTCAATGCTGAAGCCATGCCACTTGGGTCCATGTACATCTCTATCGGGCCCAACGCCAATCAACCGTGGAAAGCCACACAAAACGTCTCTAGAGATCCTGAACAAGATCAACAAGATATCTGGGATCATGTTGGCATGTTTTTCATGAACAATGGAGGTGCAGTGCCCCATAAGCAGTGCTACATACCATACCACGACACGACAACAGCCATTTCGCAACTGGTGGAAAGAAGGAAAGTCAAACAAAATGATAAACATGAGAAGCACAGATAACAAAGACTATGAAAGGTCAGTTATCCAGATCCAATCACTCATGAGCAATTTCACACAGGACAACTGAAACATGATGAGGAAAACAAAAACAAATCATGACATAAGCTAATATACAAGTTTATGTAGAGAATTTCCAGGAGCAAATGGAGGAGCATTCAGAAGAAGCTAGAATGTCATCTCTACTAGTTATGCAACTACATATATTTGAGAAGTGACTGAATGCATATCCACTAATGGAGGCAGGAGCAAAGCATTGGTTCAGTGCGTAAACAAAAGCATGAAGTTAATTTGTACAAATTAGAACAGGATGGTTGATATCGTCTACAAGAGCATGTAAATCCTCATTTCTAATGGGCCATACTAATATATCTTGGATAGTATATTACAAGTTTAGGAACCATTCAACAGGCAAGCTAATGTCACTATTTTTTATGCAGATCAATTCAACTATACAGCTCTCTGAAACTCCATGGGCAATCCTTGCCTAAAAAATAGACTAGATTCCATTCCCGTTCACAGCAAGAAACATACAAGGCAGCACCAAATGCAGGGAGCGACTTTCATTTCTCGGCTAGTTTGATACTACAATTCAATGTTTTATTGACAAACACAGGAGTTTGTTCAATGTTTGTTTCCAACTCGAAATGAAGCTAAATTTCAGAAGAGTCACTAGTTTACTTACATATGTCTAATGTGCCAAAAAACCTTAGAACTTCATGAACTTTTTCATCAACCACATTGCATTTAACTTCGATTGCCTTGATGTTTTCTGATATTGTAGCTGATTTCATCACTGGATTGTATCTTCCGACTATTTCCACATTATGCTTAGATCCCTGTAGTAAGCAAATATGTTTCACCAGTATTAATCAATGGTATCGAATTACTTCAACAAGGCAGCAGTTATCCATTTAGAACATATATACCTTGGCAAAAAGTTGAAGAGTAAGATTTTCCAGAACTGGTGAGTGCTTGAGAATGCAAGTTAGTGCGTGGAAGTCAGGAGCCACACACCATTGATCATTGAGTAATAAAGTCTTCAATTTGCTAAACGTCGGGAACTGTTTCGAATCGCATCTGAAAACAAACTGGATAAAGTGCAGACAGAAAATATCAAATAGTACTCTGATTGAATAGATGAATTAAGACCACAAATGCTTCGCAACCTTAGCAATGGATACAAATAGTGCAACAAAAATACCAATACATATAAAAGGTGTTACAGAAGAAAGCATCAACATACCATGTCGGATTCTGATATCAACGCCAAATTCTTCGCTTCTGACAATCCATCCAGAAGAAGGAACTTGTTGTCGTCATTAGCATCAAAAGAACAAGAACAACCCTCCTTGTCGTACCCATAGCCTAAATCAGCATCCCTGATAAATGCCTCTTGTAATGACGGCATTCTCTCAAGAACGGGAATAATGTACAAACGGGCATCCATATGTAGCGAAACAAGACTTGGAAAATGAATACGAGTGTTACTGGTGAAGCAGCAATACGTGATGCTCAGACTTTTCAGGGACCCAGACGACATCTCCTTGGCATAGCACAGATAGCACCGTTTGATCGATAGATGTTCCAAAGACGGGCAACTTGAGAAATTGACAGATCTGTTACCTATGTTTACACCGCAGAGCTCTAGCCTTGTCAGGTGTCTAGATACAAAAAGCAGGTCGTCCAGATCGAAGCTGTCACGATGAGTGTCAAACGCGGGGGGCATCAGAAAGTAGCGCACGAAATCCAGTCTGAGCATTTGAATTTGACACATCACAGCATGTCGGATCCAGAGATTTAGACGGACCTTATTGTCCTGGTTAAAGTAGCTATAAAACCTGATGTCACACGTTTCCAGAGGAGCCCTTCCGCGGAGGAGCATGAGATGGTCAACAAAAAGCTGAAATTTCTGCACGGACGTTCGTGCCGTTGCATCATACCAAAGGCGCAGGCCAGTGGTCAACTTCCATAGGTGGCGCCAGCGCCGGGCGAGAATGCAAGTCCGCACAGCATCCTGCGCCGGCAGGAAGGAAAGAAGGTGTTGCAGGATCGCGTCGGGGAGGACAGAGAACCGGTCACCATCAACCTCCAGCCGTGCCGCCTTTTGAGGCATTAGGTCGAACTGGTTGCGGGCGTGGACCCTGAGATATGAGAGAATGAGATGAGACTGGAGATGAAACTGCAGACGGAAGAGGAAGGAAGTCACAGAGTCGACATGCGCATACCTCACGCGGTGATCGGCAGCTTGTTAGCCGGTGGTCGGAGCAACAAGACGGCAGCGATCCGGGACCGCCGGTCGCCGGCCCACCCGCTCTCTGACTCGGCCGCGAAGGGACGGCCAGCCGCCGGGCTAGCAGCTCTCCTACTCGGTCGCGAAGAGGCCGCCACCGCCGCTGGCCCCCTCCTTCCTCGCGCAGCTCTAGAGCTCACTGCTCGCCTGAATGCCCGAATGCCTTGCCTGAGTCGGCCAGTTGGGGGAATATGGAAGTTGACGAGTCGGGCTGGATCAATTCCTTTTATTTCTTGAAATAAATTTTTTTATGGCAAATGTGCTACTCCCTCCGTTTTTAATTATATGACGCCGTTGACTTTTTCTTTGAACTTTGACCAACAATATAGATTTAAATAATTACTTTTTGAATGTGAAACGAATATCATTGGATTCATCATCAAAAACACTTTAAGGTTAACTTGTCCACTTAGCTATTTACACAAATATTTTGAATAAGACGAACGGTCAAACGTAACGAAAAAAGTCAATGGTGTCATATATTAAAAAACGGAGGGAGTATTTAAAATGGTTCCCCAAATAACTTGTGCAATCCTTTCCAAGACTACATGAAAAAAGTTTATTTTGCCAATAGGGTTCGTTTCGTCGCCAATAAAGCCAAAATAGTAAGGCAAATTATTACTATCCATTTGTAAATATATGACACCGATCAATCACGTCGTATATCTTAGGATGGAGCTGGTATTAACAATATTTTTAATGAAAAGGTCTAAAAGTTGGTCAAGTTTAATACGGTGCCAGGTCTATATGGTTATTCTCTCCCGACTCGGCCAAGAAGGAACCATTGCATTCGCCTACACCGCTTGCCACCGCTTCTTTAGAGCGATTGCACAACTCCATCCTCTAGGGCTAGCCAGAATGCCTCGAATCTCACCGAAGTTCAGCCATATGGGGGAGTTGACGCCAAGTCGACAGTTGGATGCTCATCGGACTTTGATTGTGTGTGCCATCTTTATATTAGCGGTTTTTGAAAAGTCAAGTTCCATAACTTCGTGAAATCTATCCTATTTTCTTCTTAAAAAAACATATCCAAGATTTGAAAACGTGTTTTTATGGGTATTGCATTATTGTGTTCTTATGGCATCATATTGGAAATGTGGAACACAAAGAACAAACAATATGTACAACATTCAAATTTCCTTTTGACATTACTTTGGATTTATGCAATGAGGAAAGAAGCATTATTGAGTACTAGTATCATGCTAACGCAAGCAAAATTTAAGGCGCCATAAATGTCATTTCAAACATACATTTAGCAATTGCTCAAAAATATTGTTCAGAAAAAAGGGCAAAGTGCAACCAAATTTCAGATTTGTGAGTACCAGAAGTTGTTTCACAGAGACGCTGTCATTGTCAAAATTTCAGAATAGCCAAGGTTTGGCCTTTGTTTGTTACGAGCATAAATTTGCAATTTTTTATTCCCTTTTCGGGAGTAAACATACCGTTGTAGCATTCTCAAGTCACAAACACGTCAATATCAAACATTTACTGATTGTAGCTGAGTCACGATATCAAGAAATGCTGAGGGTCCGTTCATACGTTCCCTGAAACTCCTTGGCATGAATTTGGTTCAAATCGTACGACATTTGAATCCTTATCGTGTGATCCAAGTATTCGCATGGGCCCTTTTGTGTCACAAGTCATAGCCTATCTGCTCAGTAGCTGGCGACTTTCGCTCAGAAGCGTCGAGCTTTGCCTACCGCGCTGTGAAGAGTGTGAGAGGGATAGGCTGAAGCTCAAAAACAGGTTGCAGGAGAGGGAAACGGCGCATGGAGCTTCACATTGGCGACGTGGAATCACCTGAGCTCAAGTTAGTGCCAGGAGGAAAATGTCGCGAAAGAAGGGTTTTCTTTCTTCGTTCCTTTATTTTCTTTTCACTCACCTCATTGTTTCAAGTTATAGAAAGTAAATTAAAGCGACCAGACGACATGAGGTGAACAGGGCACATGCCCACAGCGACACTACCAAAGCATGCTTGCCAACCAGCAAATCCAAATGAACTGAAGTGTGCAATGAAATAAACGACATAAAGCGCTGAACAGTTCATGATGCCAGTTCGACATGTTACTTTGACTGGAAGGCACCCAACTACATATCGACAAAATACGGCAACATCGTCGCAATTAATTTTAGCCTTGGAGTTGCATGGAGAGGCGGTAGATCTGTACAACAGCTCAGAATTTCTTGCACATCTGATAAAATACTACAAAACCTGTACAAAATGGAATGACATAATAAGTTACTTGGTTGCTATCGATAGATGATACAAAATGTAAAATGCTGGAACAGACTCCCATGAATAGGAATTCTCTTGACTAACTTTCATTTCTATCTGATTAGTACATTTCATTAACATGATAATGAGCCAAAACAGTGACAGGCGAGCCCATTCTACTTCTAATGAGAATGCATCTGGATAAACTATATTTTGAGAAGGCACATCACGCTTTGAACTAAGTAAAAAATTTCCATGTGGATGCAGCGATACAAATGCACAAAAGGATCAGAAGCAAGGGATGTGGGTTATTTAAGAAACAGGCAACCAGTAGGTAAGTGAAATGAAACTACTGAGCATGTGGAAGTACATGTTTCAAAAAGTATGAGAACAAGGTTAGGCAAGTGTCATACACAATTGCAGAGCGAAGAAAAAGAGAAGTAGAAAGGAAATACGCGACATAAAATATGTACAGATTCTAGGCAAGAGAGGATTATGGAAATACACATACAGATACCAAGCTAATGTTTATAATACATTAATATAAGACAAGAAGGGTTGAGTAAGAATAATCAACGAAACATAAGGGGAAGCAATAATTAACAGGCCGGTCATATGCATGCCATAGTGAAACAAAAAATACAATCAGTAGGGGGCATGTACCTATTTATATCTAATAAGCATTAAAGAAAACAGGAGTTCACTAAAGTAGATACTTTTTGCTACAGTTCAGAACTATTCTGCAGTGACAACATATTCAGGAGAAGTCAATTCAGTCTTCCGTCCATTGCAAACTAAAAAACATGTCAAACGTTCAGATATATTCGAGAAGTCAACACACATTACTGTATTCAAAGGTGTTCAATTTAAATAACTCCATGGATAGTTCTGTGGATGTTACCTTCAACAAAATGTTGGTACAGTGAGACAGTAGAACACGTCTACTAGTACCTGAAACCTGTACATGGAGAAAACATACATTCAATCAGACTTGAACTTATCCGAGATGATAAACTATCATGTCTTTCTCGACAACAAACTTAAAATGCTAGAACAAATTTCATGAATAGTAATGTGCTTCACAAGCATGCATTTATTCTGGTTAATATGTCCAATCAACCAATGGATGAACAAAACCCTTAATTTGTTGTCTGATACACATTTTTTTCAGCTATGATAGACTACAATCATTTCTTCTTGTAAAAAGTAATTGATCTGGCTAAACTTAAGCAACACAACAATAGAGAGCCACCCATGTTTTCACACAACAGATTTTGATGGTTGAAATTTTTATAGCAGTCACTTGTAGGTTCGTTCACATCAAGGGCAACAAGCCACTACAGGAAGCAAGAAAAGGTCGTCATCGAAACAGGTCACCCATCTTCAAAATGACGCAAACAGAACAAAAGGGGTGGCCAAATCCTAAGATTGAACTTGTGGGACTACAGATTCAAAATGTTCGACAAAAAGTTCACGTGTCAAAGTGTCATACTCAGTCAGCACTAGCATGTAATTTCTGAGCCATGAGAAAAAGGGAGGCAACATATGGCTCATCGTTCATAAAATGCGGCCATTTGTGCTAGTGTTTAGAACCAATCAGCAAGGAGCAAGCTATATGTGGTATGGCATTACAGTTTATGAATTTTTAACAGATAAAGGAGTCGCACTTTTAATGTTGGTTGCTTTCTTTGATACGAATGAAGATTATAGTGAATAAATATCAGAACATAGGAGTATCATTAGTGAAGCAAGTCCGCGTACATATGTTAGACACATGAAGGAACCTCAGAACTTTGACAATTCTCTCATCAACCGCTTTGCATTTTACTTCGATTTTATTCAGGTATTCAGAAATTGCAGCCGATCTCTCAGTCGGACTCAATTGTCCTTCAAATTCCACCTTATGTTCAGGCCCCTGTGATTATCAGAAGTAGTTAGCTAAGATGAATCGATAATGTAATAATTCTACAGTCTAGCTGGAGCTCACTGGGTAAACACATACCTCAGAGAAAAGTTGAAGAGTTAGCTTCTCTAGAATTGGTGAGTGTTCAAGAATACAAGCTAGCATGTTGAAGTCATCAGGTACACACCAGTACTCATTGAGCCACAAGTTCTTTAAGTTGCTGAACATAGGGCACCATCTCATATCCCTTTTGAAAATGTACTGGATAAAACAAAATGCAAAGGATAATGATGAAGTAATCCTCGGTGTGGATGCATGCTGATATATTTATACGAAACTTAGCTTTTGGCAATGAATGCAAAATAAAGTGGGGCCTGACTAGATAAAATCTACCATTGTAGGGAAAATAATGCGATGAGGTATGATATAATAGATGAAGTTCTACCGTTGTAGGTTCAGAAATCAGCAGCAAACTCGTAGCTTTTGATAAGCCTTGAAGAAGAACACCTTTGTTGCCGCCACCGGGAGTGTTACCATAACTGTCACAAGATTCACAACTACAATCCCAATAGTTTGCATCCCATAGTTCGCAATGGTCTCCAGAATCCGTTATTTTGATAGATGCCTCCATTAATGATGGCATGGTTTCAAAAATTGGAATGGTCCCAAGATATTGTTCCAGAACAAGTGAAACCAGCTTCGGGGCAGAAATCCGTACGCGGAATCCAAACAAATATGCAAACAGAGACCACATTTAGTGATGCAGAGATGTTTTAGGGACTGGAACAAGATCAGGGTTCTTGACTCCGATAAAAGTTCACAGTGTTGAAACTCGAGGTATTCCAGGTTTGGACATCCAGAGAAGTTAAGAAAGCTGCCTTCAACCTCCACGCCATGGAGCTCTAGCCTTGTAAGGTGATTGGAGACCAGAGGCAGGTCATCTAGCTTCTGGAATGTGTTAGCTTCTGCGTCACAAGAAGTCAAGATTCGATCGGACAGAAGCAAGACCGGCAGAGGGAAGGAGGAGGAGGAGAGGAGTACCTGCGGAAGAAAGCGCTCGCCATAGATGCGGCCGCACCCATGGCTTCTTCGCCCCCGTTTGCCCGGTTGCGCTTCTTGCAGGCCGGAGGAAGACCCAACCCTGCGGCTCTGTCTCGTTTCTCTGCTCTGCTCTGCTCTACGAGCTGGTTGGTTTTACAACTGCAACACAAGGCTAGAGGAGCAACTGCCCCCTGCAATATCCCAACGGGCAAGGGCAACGGACTGATGTTTCACCTGCGATTCAATTTAGTCCTTGACCTTTCAATTTTATTCAATTCAGATACTCAAATTATTTCCTTTTGTCCAAAATCAAATTTGGATGAAATAGCTAGAGTTTCCCCTGTTTTGTTTTTGAAAGAAAGAGTGGCCAGCTCTCCTTCGTGGGAATCGGCAGCTCCTTCCACTAGGGTTACGGCTCGTGATTTTCTATTTTAATCGGATTCATTTCTTAAAATTCAATCCAATTTATTTTTGGGCGAAGCTGAAGAAGTTTCACCCAAAATGTCAATGTATTAAACGCATAAAGTGGGCACTACTCGGCAACAGTTTTTTTCCGCAAAAAAAAAAAAAATGATGAGCGAAACTTATATGCATCCTTCGTTGCATATCCTATTTCAATCCATTTCTTCTAGAAAATAATTTAAGGATATCAGTCACATAAACGGTCAGGCATTAAAGCGTTATATATGAAAAAATATTCATTGAAAATCACATCTTCTCAATGCAATCATGAAACCACATCAACACACATGTAAATTCAACCATGATCAAGTGGACCAATTTTTTTTTAAAAAATAATACTCATTCCGGAGGCCCCGCGCTATTGCCCTTGCGTGCGAATTAAGGCCCGCCGACCTGCCCTCACATGGAAAAATCTAGGCTGTGTCTGTGTGGGATCGTTGACAACCAAATGACACCTCTAGAGTAGAAATTATTTGAAATTTAGAGTCGTACACTCATGATTCAACTTTTATTGGTCAAACATGACAATTTGATAAGAGTAGAATTACGACAGATTAGGCATGCACATTGTGCTGCGTGAGTGATCAACTGATCACTTGATAAGTCGGTGTTGGACAACTGATCATAGTTTGTACATGACACGTTAGCATTTCCCCCATTCCTTGAATCTCGCTACCTGATTTCCTTTATAACCTTGGCACGCGTAATGTTAAAGAACTTTTTTTTATGATGCAATGTTAAAGAACTGAACAGACTTACAGGACGAGAACAGGGAAAGTTCATAGCACAAAACGCTGAAGCAAAGCTTGTTAAATCCCGAAGGCAACGCTAGCTATTTGGCCCAGTTTGTCCAATCAACAAACTGACAAACTGGGTAGGAGGAGTAGGGAGCAAGCTGGAGAATTTAGTAGTGGTGGCGGCATGATGGGCGGTGAAGGCCGGGTGCGGGCAGCACGGCAGCGCCGGCCGCCAGATGTGGTTGTAGGCAGGGGACGGCAAGAGCGGCGGTCGACGTCGTCGTTGCTTTAGGTTAAACATGGTGTCGGAAGGAAGAAGACAACCAAAGAGGGTACGTGGCAGCCTTGGGGGAGGGGCGCGCCATAACCTCCCCCAATTCTCATTAACTAAGAATGCAAAGGAAATAATATGGCATCATGTGATAGGTCCAACTAGGTCTTGAAAGTGCTAAACAGTTTATCAACTAGGTCCACTCAATACGTTCCTTTGACTGGAAGCCTAACACTGATTCAAGGCTACGTTCCTTCGACTGGAAGGCTAACACTGATTCAAGGCACCCAACTACACTATGTCAAACGTGTTGCAATTAACTTCAACCATGCAGTTCATCCATGACAGGTCAATTTTCTGGCACCTCTGCTCAAAAGCATCAACCTGTAAAAATATGGATCGTAAAATAAGTTAGGAGTGATATGTTATCCGTAATTTAGAAAAAAAAACAATGATACGACCATCAACTATGGAAGATGAAACCGTTGCACTTTTCAACCTTGGCATGATTCTAGAGGGGTTACGATGACATAGCACTAGCACAACATAGCCGAGGGCTGAAATTATACTCAGATTAGAAAATTCATAAACTAGAAAAATCACTATGGAGTATTGGTAACATTAAATATAACTAGCCCGAAGAATTGAATCCTTTTGCAATAAGTTAATATTATTTCACTTCTACTATACATTTAATTAGGTCAGAATAGTCCATATTATGAGCAACAATTTTCTACGTGATGTTTTAAGTCATTTCATTAATTTCAAAAAATTCGAAAATATTCATTCCTAGGCCATGTTGCCATGTCAACGCCGAGTCACTCAGCACCACTCTAGATTCACGCCTTGAAAAGTGATCTGCTTTGATAGTTGAAGGTTGAAAATTGAACAATTTCATAGTTGATGCTTAAAAAAAAAATACTGATCCCATAGTTGAGGGATGTGAAGGGGAGCCCTGGCGCAGCGGTAAAGCTGTTGCCTTGTGACCATGAGGTCATGGGTTCAAGTCCTGGAAACAGCCTCTTGCAGAAATGCAGGGTAAGGCTGCGTACAAAAGACCCAAAGTGGTCGGACCCTTCTCCGGACCTTGCGCAAGCGGGAGCTACGTGCACCGGGCTGCCCATAGTTGAGGGATGTAAAATGGACTGTTTCCTATTGGAAATAGCTATGCAAAATAAGCAAGACAATTTTGTTACGGAAAGATGTTCACATAACCAGACTTGTCCGAGTCGTTTACAACGAACGTAAAGTGAACTGATGCTTATCCAAAGTCAGGCCTTGACAACACCGTGATACTTGCAGTTGAAACCATAATATGCAAAGCAATATTCCTTGATATCCATAGCTATAAAAATTCAGTTACTTGATACAAAAATTTAGGATGCTGGATCAGACAAATTGAAAATTGACCAAAAGATTTATTAATTGTTTTGTAAAAAACTTCTAGGCACAATAGACAGCAATTGTTTCCACTTTTCATCAGAATATTGCATCTAGATAAACTACCCTTCAAGAAGGCGGCAAATCAGCTAGATAAACTGCCCATAAAGAAGGTAGACCACACTTGTTTACTGAGCCATCACTGTAAGAGTTTTTTAAAAATCATCGGCAGATTTTATGCAGATCAACTAATGGTCAAAGGTAGCAAAAGCAAGGGCCATATGTTTTTATCAGAACTGTATCAGTTCAAGAAATACACAACAACATAGCCTTTTCTCCTAAGCAAGTTGGGGTAGGTTTGAGATGAAACGCACAAGAATCAAGGATAAGAGAAACACAAAAGGACACACGGCAAAAGGTAGAGTTACAGGTAAAATCAAAAGAAAATAAGGATCAAGAAATAAAAGCAGCCAAATCAAAACATTGAAGATGTGGGAGTATCTACAACTATGAGGTCAAGATCAATACAGGTTTAAAGGGCACCAAACATAACTGTATAAGAAAGCAAAAAATGAAAGTACAGTGTGAAGAAACCATACTAAGGTTTGTAACACATTTATATAAGAGATGATAAATGGAAAGGTTGAGTGAGGGTAATTAATTAGTGCATAAAAATAAAATACAGTAAATTTTGCAACAGTTTATAACGACTAAATTCAATCATTTAAGTCAATTTAAAGCCAAGCAACAAGTCAAATATTAAGAACAATTCTAGAAGTCAGGATACTCTCTTAATGATTATGCAGTGAATTGTGGATGTTACCTGCAACAAAATATCCTTACAGTGAGAGGCAGCATTTCACTTCTATTGATGCATGAAATCTGCAAAATGTGGAAAGGAAAAAATCAGTTAAACTTGGATGTTATCTACAAAGACAGTAAAATAACCAGTGGATCAGACATAAATATGAAATGTGCTTTGGCAGCATGCATCATAATTTGATTAACATGTTGTATAGTCATTAACATAAAGATGGATCAATCAAACCATTATTAATCATTTGATACATCGTTTCTAGATTCCTTAGAATACAAAAATCTCTACTTGCATAAGAAAAAAGGAAAAGATCAGGGCAAACAATGTGGGCATTGGTAGAGGGAGCAAGAACAACAGGATATGGAGACATGAATAGTTATTTTTCAGAGTTGCCCAAAATCAATCATATATGATTGAACATATGTGAGCAAAGGTTTCAAGATCTTTGAGAGCACTTTGAGCTGTTCAGGTACCGAAATGTCACAAGCAATTACAGAGGAAAAAAACTGAAATAAATGGAGGAAATACAATAGTATGGAGACATGACTACATGAATCATGAACGGATTCCACAGAATACAAAGTGAGAGGATTCATGAATAAGGCTACTCTTTGTCTAGCTGTTCAGGTACTATGTCAATCAATTACAGAGCAAACAAAACCTGAATCAAATAGACATAAAACAGCATGGAGACATGATTATGTGTCATGAATAGATTCCAAGGAAACAAAGCAAGCATTGATGAATAAAGCTTATCTTTGTTTAATGTCATGGATGCTACATTGTCAAATACGAATATATCTTTAAACGAAAAAAATAGAAGATTCTTATTACACTACAATTTTGCATGATACTGTTCAAGTTGAAGTGTTTTACTTTCTTGTTTTCTCTGACGTGGCAAAGATCAGAAATATTAAAGCATGAAAGGTGAAACAAGTTAAGCATACGAAGGAACTTCAGACCTTTGAGAATCCACTCGTCAACCACTTCACACATGACTTCCACTGTCTTAAGGTGTTCAGAAATGGAAGCATATCTCAGTCTTGGATTGATGCTTCCTTTCATTTGCACTTAATGTGCCGGCCCCTGTAGTTAACCAAAGTGTTTCACTAGGATCAGTCATTACGTAACATTTCCACAATCTCCCATTTCCTCACTTACAAAATGCATTCCTTGGAAAAAAGTTGAAGAGTGAGCTTCTCTAGAAGTGGTGAGTGTTCAAGAATACAAGCTAAGCCATGACAGTCATCGGGCACACACCAGTACTCGTTCAACAACAAGGTCTTCAACTTGCTAAAAGTAGGGCACCGCCTCAAATCCATTCTGAAAATAAACTGGACACCACAAACGAATACAATGAAATAATCCTCAAAGTGAATTATGCTGAAAATAAACTGGACAGGGCACAAACAAAGCGATGAAATAATCCTCATTGTGCATGAGAATTGAAGTTATAAGAAGCATAGGTGACATCTTTCAATGTCAAGCAATGATATATACAATGCAGCGAAAACAATGGGATGGTGTTTGGCTTATAATATAGCAGAGGTAAAAGATGATAGTGCTAGTGTACCATTATGGGTTCTGAGATCAGCGTCAAATTCTCAGCTTCTGATAAACCTTTCAGAAGGACAGAACTGTCATCATCACCACCAACACTTTCAGAACTGACACAAAACTCACAGTGACAATCCCACTGATGAAAGTATGCATGCCACAGGTTGCATTCGTCACCACAAAACCGAGTTATGTTAACAAATGCATCCACTAATAGTGGCATGCTCTCAAGCATAGGAGTCCTCTGGGCAAAATTATCCAAGCGCAGGGAAACTAGATTTGGGGCATCGATGCGAATCCGGGAATCCCATTTCAACATGCAGCTAGTCATGTTCAGATGCTTCAAGGACTGGCACGAGATTGTACTGGCCGCATCTGACAGATCGCACCACTCAAAGACAAGATGTTTCAAGGCCGGGCAGCTCGAGAAGTCAAGCAAACTGCTGCCTAGCTTCACACCCGAAGCTCAAGCCTTCTCAGATGCCGTGAGGCTAGAGGCAGGTCGAACAGAGCATGGTCGGGGCAGCCACCGCACTCTTCCTCGCAACATACAACGAGCCTGAGAAACCGAACTCTGCACGCGGCAACATGGCGGAACCAGGTGTCGATGCGGCACAGAACGTCCTCAGCATCAGAAACCTGGAAGTAGTGCCACCTGACCTGGCTCCTGAAGTCGCCGAGGTGGAGGTTGCATGTGTCGAGCGACGCTCCTTCGCGGAGGGGCAGCAGGCGGTCCATGAACTCCACGAGCTTCTCCACGGACCCCAAGAAATGGCCGTCGGCGGCGACGACGTGCAGGTTACTGGCGGACTTCCAGAGGTGGCGCCAGCGCCGGGCGAGCACGGACGTCCGGACGGCCTCCTCCGCCGGCAGGAAACCGAGGATGTGCGCGAGCACGCCGTCCGGCAGAACATCTATTCCCTCGCAGCCGGTCTGTGGCGCAGCTCCTGTGTCAGGCGTTTCGGCGAACAGGCGGTGGGCGCCGACGCTGCGTGACAAGAAACATTCAGAAAAAAAAAAAGCAGCAGCAAATCTTGGGGCTAAACAACTGGCAGAGGGAAGGAGGAGGAGGAGAGTATCGGCGGGTGACGGCGGACGCCGCCGATGCGGCCGCGCCCATTGCTTCTTGGCCCCCTTTCGCCCGGTCGCTTCTACTACCTCAGGTGGGGAGCTCCGCGGTGGAAGACTGGAGAAGCTGGGTTCGACTGCTTTTTGCAGGGGAGCAGAGATGCTGCTGTTACCACTGACCATTGCTATGGCCCAACGGGCAACGGTTTTGTACTCCACTTCGCTGTTCCTTCCAACAGAAGAAACATCTAAAGTTGGCCCCACCTGAGATTCAGGCTGTTTGGCGCGGCTTGTTGGATTTCGGCTTGTCTTTGCTACAGTGTTTTCAAGCAACAAGCATACAATCAAGAAAAGTAAAAAAAAAAGAGCTTATTTGGGCTTATGTCGCTGTTGAACAGTGCTTTTACAGTAGTTACAATACAAAAAAGAACAAAGCCGGTGAGTCAAAAGCCACTGTAAGCCGTGCCAAACGGCCCGGCAATTTGTTTCTTGACATTTCAATTTTTTACTTTCGTCCAAGAGCAAAGACCTTGACTAGTCACTGTGTGTAATTTCTGCTACTTGTGTAATTTTTTATTCCAACATATTGGATTTTATTTCCTCTAAGATACTAATGCATAAGGTGAAGCTAGGCAGTCGACAATGAACTAAGTAGTAATCTGTTTGATTTGTTTCAAATGCAAATGGAATCGAGCATTTGCTCAAAAAGCATTTTTTTTATTACACATTACAACTCAAAAATCACAAGGTACGCACACTCACCTCTATGAACACACGCAAGTAAATCATACCCCTATGAGTATCTTTGAATACTAAGCCGGCAAATTCTTGGATTGACGAAGTCACCAGTGACGCCTCGCTGTCGACGGGAGCGTCGCCTACCACTGAAAGCACAACGCCAGTAAATCTTAAAAAATTTGCTCCCACGAAAAACACAGGAAATAAAGTGCTATTAAGACTCTTGTAACCAATAGGCTACAGCCCTTTCGCCATTGCTCAAAAAGCATGGCGAGCAAAATTTCGAGCCAAGTGTAACTAAACTTTCACTTAGGAGAGAGATATTATGTAGTGATTGATTTGTCATTGTCCAACGTTAGTTAGTGTCCCGAAGTTTCTCTTTTGCTCAGTCGCAAAAAAGAAGTTTCTCTCAAAAAAGAAGTTTCTCTTTTGCTTTAGTTATATGGAGCACAAAAAATTGCCACATGTCATCATAGATTCATAGTGTTATATTTTTTTTTTTTGAAATGAAGATATCATTACAGTTTGTATTTTTGGAATAATTGCACTCACTGGTTGCAGAAGTTCATCCAAAGCGTTTGGCAGTTTGCATTGCGCATTTTTATTAACAAAGTTACCCATTCCTCAAAATCGCACATCAATTAATCCTAAAAACCATTAGGGGTGAGATAAAGGGCATGTTTTTAGAATCTAGACAAGAAATTGACCCGTTTGGTGGCCTTCTAGTTTCTAAAAATTGGTTTCTTAAAAACTAGAGGGATCCAAACATGCCCTTTATCTCACCCCTAATGGTTTTTAGGATTAATGTGGAGGCAGGTGTCGAAGAGGACGGCCACCCTCTTGTCTTACGGGCACGTGTGGCGCTCGTATAACGGGGAATACGCCGGCGATCGATGCGCTCGTCGGTGGGTCCAGTGGCCGCGGGAGCCAGGCCGATACGGCGTCAAGGTTTGTCTGGTACGTACTTGCTGTTGGGCGACTAAGAGCATCCCATCAGATTGAGCAAAAGTAGTTGAGTAAAAGTCGGTTTAATCAATCCTCTAAAGCTACTTTTACTCAACCACCTCTAGAAGTCACAGCAGATTGAGTAAAATCCTCTCCCCTAAACTGCTCCAAGATTCGTGCAAATAATCTAGCGGCTGACACTTCGTCTTCTTCCTTTCTCCATCGCCAGGGCGTCGGGCCGCGCCAGCGCCTCGCCGCGCCGCGCCTGGCCGCGCCCGCGCCCACGCCTCGCCGCGCCGCGCCTGGTCGCGCCCGCCCGAGCCGGCGACTCGCCCCGCCACGCCTCGCCGCGCCCGCTCCCGCACCTCGCCGCACCGGGACAGCGCCTGGCCGCGCTGCGTCGCACCGGGCTGCGCGTAGAGCCGTGCCTGGCCGCGAGTCGAGCCCGCCAGCGCCGGGCCGCGCGTATGCGGCGACAGCCATGGTGGGGGCCGTGGGGCGCCGTGCCTTGCCGTGTTGGGCCGCGAGGTCGGGCGGGCGACCGAAGGCGGCCATGGTGGGGTGCAGAGGTGTGCCGGGAAGATGGGCGGGGCAAGGCGGGCATCACGGGCGAGCACGGCAGAAGGGCGGCAAGGGGCTGGGAGGCGGGGCGGCGACGGGCGGCCGGACTCCGGCGAGGCAAGCACGGCGGACGGCGAAGGACCGGCGGCGGGAGAGACGACAGTTGCTTCCCGCCAGGCGCTGAATGTTTGCTCAATCGGTTTACTCAATGGAGTTGGATTGAGTATATTTGCTCAATGGAGGGAAGAATTTAGGGGATTGAGTAAAATTTTTTGGTTTACTCAATCTGCTGGAGAGGGTTGGTTGAGTAAAATGCCAGATTTTACTCAATGGAGGCAGTTTACTCAATCTGCTGGGGATGCTCTAAGTACCTTAATTAGCTGCTTGTGTGGCAGCGATATAACAGCATATCATCAGCTCACTTCCGTCTTGTCATTTGGAATGTTTATCTCCGCGGTGACGTCCTTCCTGGTCAAGTCTTTAATTAGAGGATCCGAGTTCACAAGCAAAAGAACGGAGTTAAGTCTCCGATTGGACCCTATTCCTGCAGCACAACCGGCTGAGTGCAGGTCCATCGTGGAGGCCATTATGGGTATGGCGGTACAGACTTACTATCGTACCTCGGTTCCTCGACCTAGTGACATCTAATTAAGAACCATTGGGATTGATGATTTAGTTTCGATCACTTATAAGATATGACACGGGAGTGTTCAACAAATTAAGTCGACATGGTAAGGCCAATCTCAATGTATAGTTTTTATTTTATTTTTTTCAAGAGTGCCACATCATTTTAAAGTTATAGTTTGAGATATGAAATGAGCTTTCTCAATGCATAATTTATCTCACAGTTTCGTAAATAAGCCATTATATTACTTGTTGTCTTGTGATTGGTCATTTAGGATCATGCATGTATCTGCTCACAACACTAACAACATATGAGCTATTAGGTCTTGTATGACATAAATATATAAGTCTCCCAACCAACCTCTGATATCTCTCCTTGTTAACTGGATTACTAGATTCAGCGCATAGCTTATGATTTGGATCAATAGGTGATGATGCACGTCGGCATCCAAGCATGTCCGTCTCTGAGAGTAAGTCTAGAACATACTTCACTTTCTCTGTGAGAGGACTATGCCTTTTGGAGATCAAGCAATCTCAATACCAAGAGAGTACCTGAGTGCACCAAGATCCTTCGCCTCAAATTCCTTACTTAGATTTTCTTTTAGACGTTTGATCTCTACTTCATCGTCACCAGTAATGAAGATATCATCCATATATACAGCCAACACTGTGATTTTACGTCCTGAATGTCTATAGAACACAGTATGGTCTCCATTGCACTGCTTGTATTCCATAGCGCATAGCGCACGTTTAAACCTATCAAACTATGCGCGTGGGGATTGCTTGAGACCATATAAGGACTTTCGAAGTCTGCACACCTTACCAACTGCTTAAGACTTAGTAAAACCAAGTGGAAGTTTCATATACACCTCTTCTTGGAGATCACCATGCAAAAAAGTATTTTTACATCCAATTGATACAAAGGCCATCCAAAATTGGCTGCACATGACATGAGAATTGTCACAGTACTCATCTTTGCCATGGGTGCAAATGTCTCATCATAATCAATTCCATATGTCTGGCTATACCCTCTTGCAACCAGTCGAGTTTTGTATCTTTCCACCTTACCTTCAGGAGTTTGCTTTACAGTGAAGACCCATTTGCAACTCACAGCTTTCTTACCTTCAAGTAATTGTACAAGATCCCATGTTTTATTTTATTTTTTAAGTGCTCTCAACTCTTCCAACATGGCTTCACGCCATTTAGAATCTTGTTTTGGCTGCACACACTGTAGTGATGCAACAAATGCTCTATACGCAGGAGACAATGATGCATACGAGACATAATTACTGATATTGTCATCATATCCATACTTTGGAGGAGGCACTCCTGCATTGGCCCGACTACTTTTCCGTACAACGATGGGTTGATCGCTAGATGAGGGGCTTTCAGTCGCAGGGATGACGAGATATCTTCTACTTCTCTCTCATTGTTAGATAATATAACTGATCGACTTTGTTTATGAGATGGTGGTGGAACCGTCTCTGTAGCTTCCTTCTGAGATCTGAACTTCTTTCTAGTATACACTATGTTTTTCCACCTCTCACCCATTGAGCTATTCGTCTGAGAAGATGTCGAACCCGACACTTCCTCCACTCTTTTTAGTTGAGGAATCGAACCACCAATCACTGTTTTCATCTTACTCGATCATTGTTCACATGACTCATCCTGCATATCACCATTCTCCCCCTCTCGACTAACATCTTCCATGCTAGGAGAGTCAAGATCAGTGAACAAGGAACTTAAATCTGTCTTTTCTCTATAAAAAGGTTCAGACTCCCTGAATGTAACATCCATACTCATAAATAAACGTCTTTCAATGGGGCACCAACACTTATACCCTTTTTGACTTGATGAATAGCCCACAAATATGCATTTAACTGCTCGAGAATCCAACTTACCAACTGAAGGCCTATGGTCCCTGACAAAGCAAGTGCACCCAAATACTTTAGGAGGAACAACAAGCTCATTCACTCCTCGTAATACCTCATAAGGAGCTTTCCACCCAAGCAATCTTGAAGGTGTGCGATTGATCAAATAAATAGCTGTCATCACTGCTTCACTCCATAAAAACTTTGGCACATTCATAGTATACATGAGTGAACGCGCAATCTCCAAAATATGACAATTTTTCCTTTCAGCTACTCTATTTTGTGATGGTGTATCAGGACATGATGTTTGATGCAATATTCCATTGGCTGATAGATAACCTTCAAGCTCATTATTCACATACTCTGTTCCGTTGTCCGTTCTTAATACCTTAACTCGGGCATCATATTGATTCCCATTAAGTGAGCAGAAATCTTTAAAACATCTAACAACCTCATTCTTATATTCATGAGATATATCCAAGTCACCCGAGAATAGCAATTAATAAATGTTACAAAATACATTATTCCACTGATTGATATGACTGGGCATATCCAAACATCAGAGTGAATAAGCTAAAAGGAGATATGCTTCGAAGCCCCTTGCTTACATATACTGACCTTGTATGCTTGCCATATTCACATGCATCACAAACAAGTTTTCTTTTATCCACCTTACTCGTGATCTCTGGGAATACATTGGCCATAATATTAAATGACAAATATCATAATCAACAATGTTCAAGTATTACCTTAGCCTCCTCTTCACCCATAGCAGTTGTCAAAGCAGTGCATGAGGTATTTTCTCTTCTATCAAAAAACCATAGGCCATTACGCCTTATGCCATTACCGAGCATTCTTCCGGTCCTTCTATCCTCAATTAAACAATTCTCTCGATCGAGAGTAACACGACAATCCATATGATCCACTAAAGCACTTAGAGATACTAAATTAACAGGAAATGAGGAAACATGTAAAACCGACGACAATGTAATTAATGAAGTGCATTGAACCGTGCCCACACCTTTAATAGGTTGAGCAGTTCCGTCGGCAGTTTGAATAGTTTCCTTTTGTGTAGGAGCAAAAGGATTATACGATGTAAATTCACTTAATGCACTCGTGACATGTCTAGATGCACCCGAATCAAGAGTCTAATTTGCAAGAGATGTACTTTTATTAGGATGAGCAAGATTGACAAGGTTGCCGAGGATTGTCTTAGTCTCTATTGATTCCCTTGTATTTGACATTAGTTCTGAACTTTTTGTCAAAAATTTTGAGCTATCTTCTCAAGTTGATTTGCTGTGAGAATGTTGGCAAGGTTCTCAAATACTGGTTCAATTCCTTTATTCTCCGCCATTGCTTAACTTCTCAAATTAGTTGCAATATTTACTCAATTCAGTCCCCTTTGGAAGGCTCTTTCCCAGGCACTCGTGACCAATACACAAAAGCAACACGATCTTCCTACAGCTCAGACAAGCCTCCACACGCAGCAGTATTAACCAGCAGCTCTTCTGTCCTCCTCACGAATCACTATCTGCAAGTCTGCAAAAGCACAACACAAGTAGCTTCACTCTCCCTTCTTTTGTTTTTCTTCAAACCGATGCTATAACTTCAGGCAGCTACCCCTGAATCCAAGCTTTTTAGGCATGTTCCTTCTCTTTTCCCCTGCAGCTTTCCTCCTCAAATCAGAGGTAGCAATAAGCCCAGGGAACTCCTCTTCCCTCTCCTGTTCTGCTCACTCAGCACCAGAGCACCACGGCAAAAGAGCTTTGCCCGTGAAGCCTCCTTCAGTCAACACAAATCGAGCCGTCTAGCTCTAATCGAACAGAACTTGTCCCTGCTCTTCACGTCCAGCCTTCAATTGGTGCCCGCTGGCCTTCACTAAGGGCGTGATTGGTTCATGTACCAACGTTGCCTGGCTTGCATCTGGGGAGCCTGGTCTCGGCTGGTCTGCACCGCACGGGCCTGGCCCGAGAGAAACGAGTTTCAGTTTCGTTTCTCTGGAGCCAGGCTGATGCCACTTTTTGGATCGGGTGAGTCAGGCTGAGCCCATACAACCAGGCAACCAATCAGCTGTATTTGTATGTGAGAAGCCTGGCCAATGTTGATGCACTCAACCAATCAATCGGTGACTGCACGCGGAGGGCCTGGCCGGAGCTGGGACACCCAACCAATCACGCCCCAATTGGTGCCTGCTGGCCTCAATCCTGCCTAATCAAGCACCGCTGTCGCACCTGCTACTCGTCGCCTCGTCGGAGCTAGCCCCCACACGCTCGTGCCGCTGCTCCGCGCACACGCGCTGCCCCTGACCTTCAGCACAAGCACGAGGCAAACAACCAGCACCAAACTGAATCGCAACAGCGATTCCAGACCTCAAAAGACACCGATTCCTCTTCGCCCTCACTTCGTCACGGCAGCTCTGCACAACGCCTCTGACACTCTACGGCTCCACTCACCAGTCGATCTGAACCTCAGGCGCTCTGCCTGCCGCTGCACGGCCTCCACGCTAGCCTCTGCGCCAAGCTCACGCCTCCCTACGCCGGCGGCCGGCACTCACTCTCGCAGCAGCGCAGCAGCGACGGCCATCTCTCGAACCGGCTCTGACACGATGTGGAGTTGAGAAGAAATTTCTGGAACTCATCTCCTCATTTCCTTCCAAGCTTACATATATAAGTGCAACATATGGGTTCATGGGCCCTATTATACACAACTCAACAGTGTTTCATGTCTAGAGAACTATTTAGCAAAAGAATTATTTATCATTATGTCAAAAAAAGAACTATTTATCAAACAATTAGCTGATCTTTCGGTTCGTGTCAGGATGTAGATGCCAAATGTTGGAATAATTTTCCTATTCATGGATGCTTGTTCTTGTTTCTTAAATTTCATTTTCTTTTAACAATTAGATTTTCTGTTCCTACTAGATACCAAGCAATTCTAAATTTATCGCGCCTTTCATGTTTACAGGTTTCAGTTTTGATTGGAGGTACAACAAAATTTGGGCCATCGAAAGATCTGCCGTCCCTGTATCATGTTCAAGTGTTCAATGCATGAGCTCATGGTGACAAAGTGGCCTCTTATTGTAGAGAAGAGATGGGTAATTGTGTTTCCAGTCATGCGAACATGTAAAATTGGCAGCATCTACTGTCCGGGGCACATTGTGTCATGTTTTTAACTTTGTACTATTGGTTCATGATTGGAGAAGATATTATATCCTCTGATTGCATAATTGGTTCATCTCTCCTATTGTTCTATGATCAAGATACAAACGACTTCGTTTAGCAAGAAAGGAAAAGAAAAACAAGACATGTTGCATTGGCCAATGGACTTGCTAAATTATACATATCACGTCAAAACTCCAGTTGTGCTCATCAGGTGTCATTGTTTTGACAACCAATAAAATGGAAACATACGCACCATTTGTACAAAAAGAAAATCTTTTACAGTGAGGCAGGATCCAAGTGATTTTCAATTTTATTTCTTGACATTCTATTTCAAGGTTTGCACCCTTTTCTTTTTTAAGCTTCGTTGATTAAAAATGATGCTAGAAACTTTGTAGCAGGTAATATCGTTGTTTCCAGGAACTAAAGATTTGAACCGCTTAATCAGTGTTTATCAGCAAGATATAAAAGGTTTTTTTTTTTTTTTGCGAAAGGGGGTGGGAATTATATTAAACTTTAGAACAGTACAGCCCACAGCCTTTTACAGATAGCCCCCTGGGCACATTTACAGAAAGGACCTCGAAGAAAAGGAAATTACAAACAAGTCCCTTATCCTCTCGAATCCTCCCGACACACTGAATCCTCACCACCGGCGGCCCTCGACGGCGACCTCCAAGCTCCTCCTTGCTCCGAGTTTGCGACCACAACACTTTGTTGATGAAGTCGATTGGATTTGAACGAAGATGGCGCAAAACCGACCATCGCAACAACACCGGAAGAAAGAAGAAGCACTGGAGCACCACCATCGAAGAACCAGCAACAAGAACCAGCAACAAACCGGAGAAATCGACAACCAAACTTGATGCCGACCACCCGGACAAGAACTCCACCATCACCGACACCGCCGGCAAGGGGAGACAAAAGCCCATCCCCTCTTTCGCAAAAGAACGGAAGGCACAAGAACTCCACACGGCCTCACCTTTGAAGAAGTCGTCGCCGCCGACGACGCCCTCGCCGGAACAGCCGAAGGAGAAAAGAAAACCGGACACCGCCGCCATGGCGAAGCCGGAAACCTAACCCTAGCTACTAGAAACTATCCTAAATAGCTAAGGAGACAACACCGGACGGCGATTCCCCAACTCCCCCCGCTCCCCGGAGCCCTAGAGGCCACCGGAGAAGAGGGAAAGCCGGCGAATCGCCGCCGGAAAGCCGCGCCGCCTCCTTTTCTCCCTCTCTCTACTGTAGCGCAGAAGACGTTTCGCGAGAGGAAGTGAAGTGGCTTCCAGCTGTTGCAGCAAGATATAAAAGGTTGAGCGAGACTCACTTGTTAATCCATGGAAAGAGAATTGCAATAATTTTCAGCCTTTACCAAGTGAAAATTCAGAGAACGAGAATGGCTAAGGCAAACAAAGAGGACATTATTAAATCGAAAAAAATAAACAAAGAGGACACGAACAGCGGCCCAGTATCAAGAGGCTGCAGCTGGACCCAGCTTCGGTGCCGCTGGAGACAATATGGGACCCACCTGTCCGTTTCCCGCGACCTCCACCTAAAAATTTCCAGTGTTCGCGCGCCACACCAGAACTGAATCCCCTTCCTCCCGCCCGACCACCCCTGCCTCTGCCCCGCTCCAATGGAAATCTGATTTGCCGGAGCTCGCGGTGGTTCTTCTCGAATCCGTACTTTGTTCCCCAGCTACACGCCCGCGGTTCGGATTCGCTTCGCCACAAAGATTGCGTGCGCGGAGCCGCGGTCCTTGCCGGGGCCCGGGAGAACGCCGCAGCAGCAGCTCTCCGCCGGTGAGGTGAGCTTTCCACTGGTCGAGGTCTCCTTCTTTCTTTCCCCGTACGCAGCACTCCCTGCGCCTTCGTTCTCAGCTCTCATGAAGGATCTTTTCCTGCAGGCTTAACGCTCACGCTCGGCGCTCGCGTTATGTTCGACGGAATGCCTGCCCAGAAGAGGGGGGAAGAGGACGAGGGAGCGCCTGCGGCTACTGGCGAGGAAGACCGTATTGGCGCGTTGCCGGACGGGATCCTGCACCAGGTGCTGTCTTTTGTGCCGGCAGAGGAGGCCGTGCGGACATGCGTGCTTGCCCAACGGTGGCGCCATCTCTGGAAGTCAGCCCCGGGCCTGCGCATTGGCTGCCTCCGCAAATGTGAACCCATGTCCGTGGCTGCGCTCCGGAGGTTTGTTGACCCTCTGTTCCTCCTCCGTGGAGCCTCGCCTCTTGACACATGCGAGCTCAGGATCGGTGACTTCTACGGCGACGGAGACCAAGTGAACCTCTGGTTCCGGCATGCTGTAGCATGCAAAGTTCGGGAGTTCACACTCCATGTTGACCGGTATAATAACTATCATGACCCCTGGCTTTGGCTAGATGACGGGCCTCTTGTTTCCCAACACCTCACAAGGCTAAAGCTTCACTGTGTACAGTGTCGCAACAATTTCCTTGACTTCACGAGTTGTCCAGCCCTGGAACATCTGGAATTTGAGTACTGCCACTTTACGTTGGCCACAAAAATCTCGTCTGAGTCCATAAAAAGTCTGAGCATCACCGACTGTGCTGTATCTGATGATTCCCGCCTTCGAATATATGCCCCAAATCTAGTTTCATTGTACCTGGATGAATTTTGGGGTATGACTCCTATCCTTGAGAACATGCCATCATTAGTGGAAGCATTTGTCCGAGTAACCGATGAATGTAACGACTATTGCCATATACATTGTGATCACGGCCAGGATTGCAATTGTGACAGTGGTAATATTGGCAATGGCAGTTCTGTGCTTCTAAAAGGGTTATCAAAAGCAAGGAAATTGGTGTTGATTTCTGATCCTCGGATGGTATTTCTACACCTTACTCAGTACTATTGTAACTTAATACATTATTGTGTTATCTTCGCTGAGTTATCTATTTCTTTGTTGGACTGGTAGATGTTGCTTATGGAAGACTTAACTTCTTGTATGCATTGCCACCAGCTTACACTTCCACTACGAGGATTGTCTCATGTTTTTGCCTTGCAACTTGTCCAGTTTATTTTCAGAAGGGATTTGAGATGGTGCCCTACCTTTAGCATGTTAAAGACTCTGTTGCTCAATGATTACTGGTGTGTGCCGGATGATCTCTCTGTCTTAGCTTGTATGCTTGAACGCTCACCGGTTCTAGAGAAGCTAACCCTTCAGCTTTTTTCTGAGGTACACACTTTGTAAATTGTCAATTTCTCCATTTTAGAGTTGTTATACTCCTGTCTGATACTGGAAATATGCTTTTGCATGTGTCAACTTTTTTCCATGGTACGTGTTGCCTATGTCAATTACTGCTAGATTGTAGAATTATTACATCTTTGATTTATCTCAATTAAGAACTTATGTTTACTACAGGGGCCTAAGCATAAAGTGGAATTGGAAGGAAGCATCAGTCTGACTGAGAGATCGGCTGCAAATTCTGAATACCTGAAGACAGTGGAAGTAAAATGTAGAGTGGTTGATGAGAGAATTCTCAGTGTTTTGAGGTTCCTTCATGTAATTAACATATGTAAGCAGAATCGCTTCTCTCCTCATGCTTCATTGTTTATGGTATTTGCTACAATCTTCATTTGCAGGAGAAAAAGTAAGTAACATGAAATGCATCTCCTTAGTCTTTTTAAAAAACAAAACCATTGACTTTAATGCAATATGACACGTGGTTTTATTTTTCCCTTGCTTAATGGTTCTAAACAATAGCAGAAATGACCGTATTTATAAACGCTGATCTGTATGCTGCTTTCCTTTTCCTTTTAAGGTTCATTCGTTGCATGCCAGTGCTGACTGGAGATGAAACGTTGATATCTGAACTGGCTTTGAGACATTGAATCTTCAGCCCCACAATTTCAATCATAGTAATAGATACAGCATGATCTATTACTTTTTACAAGTTGGAATGGTTGTAATATATCATAGCTATACAAATGTTACCTGCCAAAAAAGTGTGTTAGACAATAATTAAGGGTTTTTTTCACCATAAGGTTAATCAAACATGTAAATCATAGTAAATGCTTGCTTGTGAAAGTATTTCTTATCGTGAAACATGTTCATGCATTTTAAACTTGACATTTATCATCTTTGTGGATAAAATTAAGACCAAATGAATGTATTTTTTTTTCCTTTTACAGGTCTCAGGTACGAGTAGTAATGTTCTAAAGTCTCACTATGCCGGCATTTTGTTGAAGGTAGCATCTACAAAGCTCATGGGTTATTTAAAATGAACATAATCACAAACAATAATGTATGTTGACTTCTTGAATTTTTCTGAATGTGACTTGTTTATTTGGAATCCACATAAGAGATAAGACTGAATCGACATGTTCTGAATACTTCTAGAATTGCTGAATAGTTCTGAACTGTAGCAAAAATATCTACATGTCTTTTTTTTTTAAAAAACTGTACTGATGGGGAAACCCTACTGTGGTAAATCAATTAAAATATGATAAAAGAAAAATTGTACATCCAAAGAATATATACAAATCGCCACCAGCTGGCAGGACACACAGTCAGTTATAATTTAAACTCCCTTTTTTCTTGAATGCTCATAGATATAATTAGTTACAGGCCTCTATTAGTTGTATTTTTGTCTTGCTAATGGCCTGAATATAGTAATCTGTGAATTATTGCTTTTCCAAACATTTTGTTGATTTAACTTACTCAACCCTTTTTGGTTATGATCTTACATTATTATATTAATGTATTACAAGTAACATCAGCATTGTATCGTCACACTGTATTTTCACTTGCCTAGGGAATATGTACATAATTTCTATCACAGATTTGTTTTTCTACTTAATGTTTTCAAATCAGTTTCCATTTGCTCTGCAATTGTGTATGACACTTAGCTGACCTTGCTCTCATAGTTGTAGAATATTTTTTAAAATAACCTATGGCCCATGCTTTTGCTTTCCTTGTGGTTGGTGAATTAGTTTCTCTGCATCACCATCAAATATTTGCATATGTTCCTTGAGGTTCAAATTCTCTGTTAGTTCTAAGGGGTGCTGGACAGCAGCTAGCAACTAGAGAAGAGAGAGCTAGAGAAGGCTTATGCTTAGGCACACTAAGGAACTTCCATTACATTGGGGGAGGGGCTGGCTGCTACTTATCCTGGACTCTAGAAGATTGCAGCTATAGTAGGTCGGTGCTACAATCCTGCTACAATAGCACCTCTAGTTTCCAGAAACACTCTACTACTTTACTACATTTCAGAATATTCTAAAAAACACAAGGATTATTCCTAACATTCTCGAAACATAAAGTTTATCAAGACGCATTCTAACTAAAAGTAGAATGGAACCTTCGGTCACTGTTTTGGATCATTACCAGTTTTTTTTAATATAGTAATCAGATTAATATCAGAATTGGTTTAGTGAATTTCTATCCATGGAAGTCTGTTCCAGCATTGTCAGCTAATTTATTCTGTCGTTCTGTTTTGTACAGGTTGGAGTAGTTTTTTATCTGATGTGCAAGAAATTATGGGCTGTCGTGGATCTACTGTTTCTCCCCGTTAAGAACTGCAAGCTCAAGTTAATTACGACTGTGTTGCCGCATTTTGTCCATGTACCATATGTACTTGGGTGCCTTGAATCTGTATTAAACTTCCAGTCATAGGAACGTGTCGAATCGGCACCAAAAACTGTTGAGCACTTTCGACACCTAGCTGGAACTAGCAGATAATGTCATGTTATTTCATCGTACCTTTTAGTTCACTAGGATTTGTTCAGTTCCGATATTGCGTGGCAAGCTTGCCCAGTCACTATACTTTGACGCTTTGGCATGCTTCGATTCAGCATCGCTCCAGGAAGGTGCCCTGTTCTCCTCATGAAAATATGTCCAGGAAGGTGCCAAGGTTGTAGCAAAAGTATGTAAGGTAGCAAGATTGGAGGAGAGTCTTAAAGCGCTATTTGATCAGTCGTCCAAGCCAGTTCACGTTTCCCGCAAGTATTGTTCTTAGACCAGCAAAACCGTGAGGTTAATTGACTGATCGTTCTTCTCGTCTCCGGTGATCCCCCTCACCGCGTTGAGCTCTGTTGTTAACGCTTTTTTCAGTAGCAGCTACAGTGTTCGCAGTTATTTTTCAGCAGCCGCAGCCGTAGCTGCAGCCTGCCGAACAGCTCAGTCGACAAGGCTGTCACCGTTGCCAACCAGCCCAGTTCTCTAAGCCTTGTCACCGGAGCAGCTGGTTTTTATCAGATCTGCAAGAAGTTCTGGCCTTTTGTGGATCTTTTACCTGTCCCAGTTAAGGATAGCAGGGGTACAGTTAGTTACGGCAATCTTGCCATCCATAAGTAGCAGAGTGACTTGAATCAGTGTTAGAATTCCAGGCAAAGGAACATGTTTGGCATCATAAACCACTTCTGATACCTAGCAATAAAGCAGATGATATGTCACATTATTTCCTTTCACACAATTGACACCTAGCTATACATTACGATTTGTTGGATGGACAAGCTGGAGCAAACAGCACTTCAAGCTATAGCGTGCTTTGGTTCAGCGTTGCTCTGGGATGCTTAGACCATTTTCTTCCGGTAACATTATCCGGTCGGTATTGTGTTAAAGCCTGCTTGGTTGATCTTAATGCTACGCCTTAAGTAGGATAAATGTTTGGATGAATGGATAGTAAAGCTGCTTTGCTTGTAAGCAAAGCTTTGAAACAGGATTCGAGCAGAGGAAGAAGTCGACAAAAATGCTTTCTCGGCAGCTTTGCTCTGCTACTGACACACGCAAGACGCAACGCGGCTCCGTGCATTGCTGACCGAATGATGCCGGACGACGTGGGCCTTCTGTCAAGTGACGGTGAGGCCACGTGTGGCGCATGCAGACACTGAAGCTGGAGGCATGGCTACTGCCACTATGCCAAAGACGCGCGCACGCCTCACGGCTTCCAGTTCCTCCGGCGTCGAGAGCGCAAGAACGAGCCGGCCACACCATCGCTTTCCGGCAGGTCATCTCCTGACCACCTCTTCCTTCTTTCTTCTCCCCTTTCCACTCACCCACCTCTTCCCTTCGTGTCCTGACCGTTTCTTCTCTTGCCGGGTCGACACCCGCCGCCTGTTCGACGAAATGCCTCCAGGGAAAAAGGAAGAGGCGAGCAGCATTGACGCGCTGCCGGCCGGCGTCCTAGAGCACATCCTCGGCTTCCTGCCGGCGGAGGAGGCCGTGCGTACGTGCGTGCTCGCCCGGAGCTGGCGCCACCGCTGGAAGTCCGCCGCGGCAATGCGCATCATCAGCACCGTCAGCGAGTTCTTGGCGCCTGTGGACAGGCTCCGGGAGTTCATGGACCACCTGCTTCCCGCCCGTGACGGCACGCCGCTTGATTTGTGCGAGCTCAGGCTCGGCGACCTCCGCAGGCTGCTCACTGACGAAGCCGTGCTTTCCCGCGTGGACCACTGGTTTCGGTATGCTGTTGGGTGCAATGTTCAGGTTCTCAAGCTCCATATGCTCACTGACGGATTCCATGAGCTAGATGACATGCCTCTGGTCTCCCAGCACCTTACAAGGCTAGAGCTCAGTGGTGTGATGGTTCTAGACAGCTTTCTTAACTTTTCCGGATGTCCGAACCTTGAACGTCTCGAGTTTGAATCCTGTGAACTTGTATCAAAAACGGCATCCTTTATCTCGTTCCACTCCCTAAAACATCTGCGCATCACTGACTGCGGTCTCGGTTTGGACACAGATTGGGATTCTCGCGGTCGCATATCTGCCCCGGGTCTGGTTTCACTTGTTCTGGAAAAAGATAACGGTTGCATTCCACTTTTCGAAAGCATGCCATCATTAATGGAGGCATCTGTCACAATAGGTGATTGTGAGGATCTGTGCGAACTATGGCATGGAAACTATTTGGATTGCAGTTGTGGATCTTGTGACCCTTTTGCTAACACTCCTAGTTGCAACAACAATACTGTCCTTCTTCAAGGCTTATCAAAAGCTAAGAGTTTGTTGTTGATTTCTCAACCTACAAGGGTAGAACATCATCTATTATATATCTGTCACCCCAATAATTTCTCCTGCATTTTCAATGTTGTTGTTAAATATTGATAGATGTCATCTAGACAGGCTCTACTTTTTTCATATTCATTGCCAACATCTAAGATGATTAATCAGCATGCACACTGAGGATGATTTCATCTTTGTCCAGTACATTTTCGAAAGGGATATGAGACAGTGCCTTATGTTCAGCTACTTAAAAAAGCTGTGGCTCAATGAATGTTGGTGTGTACCTGATGACTTCAAAATGCTAGCTTGTATTGTTGAGCATTCACCAATTTTAGAGAAGCTAACTCTTCAACTTTTTTCTGAGGTACGTGTTTTTCCAGTGAGCTCCTGCCAGCCAGTAGAATTATACATTATCTATTGATCTCAGTTAAACACTTCTGTTTGCTACAGGGGCCTAACCATAAAATGGAACTGGAAGGAAGCATCAGTCCAATTGGGAGGTCACCTGTCATTTCTGAATATCTGAAGATGGTGGAAGTGAAATGTGAAGTGGTTGATGCAAGAATTCTCAAAGTTCTAAAGTTCCTACGTGTATTTAACATATGTAAGTGGGTCTGCTTCTCTCTTCGTGCTCCTTTGATAGTTGCTATGAACTTCATTTGCATGATAGCAAGCAAGCAACATTGAAAGTGCAATTCCTTAGTCTGTGTTCTATACCTTTTCCTTTAATGCAAATTAGATACAATCCGTTTCATGCCATTACTGACTGAACTGGCCATCATGTTCTTGATACTAGCTAATTCCACAATTTGAGTTCATACATGTGTTTATTGTGCACAAACTCACTCATACATGTGAACATTAGTATGTTATATACTAATGTTCGATCCTTTCTTTGTTTTCAGATAAGTCTATACTTGACTCATGTAGTTGTATATCTCCATATGCCAGTTTCAATATTAAGTTTCACCATTTTATTTTAGTTTCATTTTCTTTGCAGTAGCTTCTGAACTTTGATACCTGAACTTGCTCTCACACGTATTGAAACCTTTATTTCGCAGAAGCAAAGTATTGGAACCTTTAGTCATAGTGCCACACCAAAAACAAATTATTGAAACTTTTAGTCACTGAGCCACTCATGTGCAGTCATATTTTGACCCTTTTTATGTCTGCCGTTTGCACCATTTTGAAAATAAATCTGTTTTGTCATCGCCATGTCCTTGTTTTTGCTCTATGCTGAGTTGCTGACGCATTGCCAATAATATGCCAAAAAAAAAAAAGACTCATTGCCAATAATTGAACAAAAAAAAACCTACAAATGAATGGTTTTTTTTCCAATGTTCAGATTTCAAAATCTGAGGTGTTTTATCGCTAGCGTACCCCAACTTCCTTGGGGCTAAAGGCTTTCTGTATGTTGTTGTTATAGTGTTCAAAAACATTAGTGGCTCTGTATTGTTGTGAGGGCAGATTAGCTTGATCTACTTTTCTACAAGTAGAAATGGTTGTAGTATATCATATCAACAAAAGTATGTTTAAAATTTTTTATTCATATTAATGTTGCTGGAATATCTAGCCGTGGATAGATAGAAGATTTGTTGTAATCTATTTGGTGTAGATAGGTTTGTAACCATATTCTGTAAACCGTAACTTGATGTACAAGCCGTGCTGGCATCTGTTGCTAGATATATAAACAAAAGTGCGGCCTAGGTAGGGTTCAACGCTTGCAAACATTTTCACAAAATTTACTGAACATGTCAATCAGGTTTGATGGTCAAGAATGTTTCCGATTTGTTGTAACCTATTCCACCAGATCAAGTTCCTATTGAGAAAAACTAGACATGCTGTCAGCTCTATAGATAACATTCAAGCCTAACTGAATATGTATTTACGCTTTTTACAGGTTTCAAGTATGAGTAGATGTGATCTATTGTTACATTATCAACATCTTGTTGCAGGTAACATGCACGATGCTAGACACTTAAATCAAATAGTTCTGAATGTGTAACTTGTTAGTTTGTAATGGTCACAATTACTGAATCGGGTTGTAGTTCTGAACTGTAGAGGAATGTCTAACACATGCCCATGTTGTATGAAACAGCCTTTTGCTATTTAAATACATCTCAGTGGCCTATGAATTGCTTCACGGTACATTCTGCTCATTATGCTTGCACTTACCTGACCTCTCAGAGAGCTGTAGAAACATGTTCACGATTTTTACTTGACATTCCTTGTTTCCCCTGTTTTTGCTCCCTTGCCCATTAGTGGCCTTGAATGCGCACAAAAATCTTTGAATGGTCTCTCAGTTTTTGTCTAAGAGCTCCAATTCTGATACGTTCAGGGAACATGTGTCCTCTGTATTTGTCTCGAGATTTATTTTAGCTAGGCGTTTTCTTGTGGAAAGTAGAAAAGATTGTTTCAGATCATGTCTAGAAAACTGTGTTATCGTACAACTAACCAGTGTTTCAGATCATCAAATTAGTTTGAATATCAATCAGATTAAGTGTCCAGCATTTTGAGTTTCACCACCTAATAATTTAATTTTATGTTTATGTGTATAACAACAGACTAATTTTTGTCATTCTGTTTCATGCAGGCTGTAGTTTCCGGTAGGAACTTCAAAGCTTGAATTCACCATGACAATGTTCAAGCGATAGGAACGTATGGTGTGATATTAATTTGATCCTACTTGGAACTTGCATATGAAGTCATGTTAACTACTCTGCACTAGCATCCCATGAGGATTTGTTGGCCGGGCTGGACCAATTAACTTCTGTGCATTTATGCTTTAACTAGCATTTTGCCCGTGCGTTGCTACGGACTGATAATATAAATTCTTTATTTCTCACAAATATAATATTTTTGCTTTGTCCTATAAATAAAGATAGCGTTCTTGTAAAAATCCTAAGGATTATCAAACTTGAAGTATTTTAAGTAATCCAAACAATGCTTAATAGACCTTTTTAACTAAAATGTAATTCGTAATTCGTGGAATATTTTTTAATTGTGATTTCAAACATCATATTCTGTACATGTCAAACTGTAACTACACAAATTTTGGTGAATTTTGCACATCAAAAAATATTTTTTTGACATCAATGAAGAGTGATAGGCGTTCAATGATGAAAAAAAAAAGATGAAAAAAGAAAACTAAAACTGACAAAGGTGGGATTTGAACCTTGGAATGCTGGGTGATAGGAAATTAAACTACCGCTAGACCAAACGTTTGTTTGTGCTTGTATATGATTCAGTTACTTTATTTCGGATTTGAGTGAACTCGAATTCAAATCGAATTCGCCCCGAATTCAAACGTTAGAGGTCTGAAATTTCGGGCTGACGACCACTTTTAAACTTATTAAGTAGTAGAGATTAGTGTACATATCTGTTTTGAGTCATGCATGGTTGCTTTCGGACATGGCCTGTTTTCTTTCTGCATCGAGTTCAGTCGATCCAGTTATCTGATATTACGTGCCAAGTTTGTAAAGGACATCAGGTAGCAAAGTAAGATTAGTCATCCAACGCAGGTGTACATAAGACAAACCATTAACAAATTCACCGGCACGCCTTACATGTTTGCGTTTGTTTGTTGGCTGAACAGAGAATCCCTTAATTTACCTGATTCTCTTCCATATTTGAGGGAATCGACCAAGGGAGAATGAACTAATTAAGCGTAGTAACTGTACTGCTTCTCATCGGTAGTGACAACTACCAGATCAGTGAGCCTCTCCAAAAGGACATCGAAGTCGTCCTGCGTCTTGACGAGGCTGACCCTCGTGTACTGGGCGCTGTCCTCGCTTTCAACGCCGGGCTGCGTGATGATGCCAGCCTTGAGCAGCGCCTGGATCGTAGCAGTCATGGTCTTTCTCGCACTTGACCCAGGCATTTGGGGTGTTCCTTGCAACCCCTCTAAACTTTAACACCCGTCACATCAAAGAGAATCTTACTATTTAAACATATTTTTATTAATTTAATGACAAAACCTATGTCACGACCCCCTCTCTAAATCACGAGACGAATCTAATGAGCCTAATTAATCTATGTTTTGCTACAGTGATGCTACAGTAACCATCGTCTAATCACGCTTTAATTACCCTCATTAGATTCGTCTCGCGAATTCGAGCGGAGTCCTAAAATTAGTTTTGTAATTAAACTTTATTTGTAATCACAATATTCGTTGGAAAAACACTCTAAAGTTTAGACCCTATGCAACGAACACCCCCAAATGCGGGTGCTGGCTCCCTGACCCGCTTGAAGTAGACGCAGTACTGCGGCGGGATCTTCTCCACCGAGACGACGCCACGGCCCCGCGCCAAGACGTCGTTGAGCCTGCGCCACCTGGTCGTCATCACGCCGTTAGCGAAGGCGAAGATGTCATCTTCGCCATGGATGTTGGCGAGGATGACCTTGATGACGCGCAGCATCCGGAGCTGGGTGTCCCGGGAGTCGCCCAAGCTGCTCTCCTCCAGGTAAGCCTTGACCTTCGCGGCCACCGCGGCGTCCCGGATCAGCGCCCACCCGAAGCGGCTGCCGGCGTGGCCGGAGAGCTTGGACGCGGAGAAGAGCATGACGTCCTCGTCGGCCGGCGCCGGGATGGGAGTGAAGTGAGGCCAGTAGAAGGCGTGGTCGGCGATGATCACGCTGCCGCCGTGGAGGACGGGCTTGCGGAGGAGAGAGTCCGGGTTGTTGGGCGACGTCACGAACTCGACGAAGCTCGTGGTGTCGTTGCTTCGCCGTTTGGCCGTGGTTCCCGCCCATTTGTACTCTCGCCCGTTGAACATTATGGTCTGTGTTCTGTACGCCTGCACCAATACTTTTTGTTCAGTTACGGCAGTTAGCAGTACATGATTGTTCAGATCAGCGCTAGTACCTTGCTATTGCTAATAATAAGGAGCGAAATATTAAGAAATTAAAGAGATCAGTTTTGGCTGACCGGGTAATACGGCGCGGTGGCCACCACGCTGACCGGTGTTGTGGCAGTTGTGCGCTGGCGGTATCCGGTGACGAGAGGGCGTGCACCAGCGCGTTGACGAGCCTCAAGGACCCCGTGCCGAAGACGACATGCTTGTCGTCGACGATGGCATTCCCGACGGCCTTGTGCCGCATCCGGATGTGCTTCTGGAGCTCTACGGACTGGTACCCGTCGTCGTCCGTCGCGAAGTAGCTCATCCGGTGCCACCCGGCGACCACCACGGCACTGTCAGCCGCGCGTCGCATCCAGTACGGCTCCATGAACATCGGGTCCGCGCTGCACATCATATCGATCGTGTTAAGAATAGCACTTATATTATAAGAGAAATTCTATGGTGTTTGTTTGGAATTAATTATAACCATTAGTTTGGTCAGATCTAACGGTTACAAATAGGGAAGAACCTAATAAAAGGAACTTTAAGTTGTGGACCAGAACCACAAATCAGTGGGCCATGTACTAAAATTTTTTCCTTCACAAAATTAAAGAGAAGGGTATTCTAATATTTTGAGACCTAAGGTTATCGTTCATCTTTTCTCTCTCCATTACTTCTGATCAATCACGGCGGCGGTTACCAATACGAAGAAGCGCCATGGCTGCAGGCAGTAGCGGATCATCGAAGCAGAAAGCGAATGAGCCCCAGCCGCGTCCTTGCTGATCAGCGAGAGTAAGAGCATCTCCAACGAAGCCCTTACCTGGGCTCTTATCCGGCATTTGAGGGCGCGGAGAGCAAAAATGGTCTCCAACAAAGCCCTTATCCCTCTCCTAAGGATGAGAGCCCTCTCATCCGTAGGAGAACCACCGAGCCCCCTCATCCCACCTGGTGGGGCCAGCAACCGCTTCCCGCGCCCCTGTGGAAGCTTCCCGCGCGAGGGAGCCCGACTCCGCCGCCGCCCGCGGGAGGGAGACCGCCGCTGCTACCGCCCGCGCGTGGGAGCCCGCCGCGCTGGAGGTCGCCACCAGCCGCCGCCGCGCTGGAGGTCACCGCCACCGCCCCGCCTCGCGTGGAGGCCGCTCTCCCTCCCGCCGCTCGCCGCGCGTGGAGGCCGTCGCCGCCGCCGCCCTCGCGTGGGAGCCCGACTCCACCCCCGCCGCCGCTGAGGGAGCCCGCCGCCACTGCCACCCGCGCGTGGGAGCTCGCGGCGCTGGAGGCCGCCGCCCGCTGCGGCCCCAGCGCTGGAGGCCGCCACCGCCCGCCTGCCCCCTCCTCTCTCCCTCCGCCGCCGCCGCCTGCCCCGGGCGAGCAGGGCTCCCGTGCGGATAAGGAGAGAGAAGGCGGTAGGGGTGGTTGCGAGAGAGGAGATGAGTGATAAACGGTTGGAGAGAAGATATGGTTGGGAGAAAAATAATAAAAAATACTGACATGTGGGGTTATCAAGAATAAGGGTAAAAAATGAGAGGATTGTTGGAGATGGAGGTGAAATATGAGGGTAAATCTGGATAAGAAGGCCTTATATGGAGAAATAAGAGGGCAAAAATAAGGGGATCGTTGGAGATGCTCTAACTCCGCCGGCTACGACACACGCATGCGACAAAAACTCTGTCGCGGCGGCTTCGATCTTAACGGAGCAGCCTTGCTATTTGTTGTACTACGGGATCTTCCATTTGAGTTCCAACGTGATAAACAATCAATTTGTCTCTCCTTTTTCATTCTCCACACAATCATTAGGTTCAAGATTTGTGATAACTATTCTGCAGGAAAATAGAACTTTCGACTTTTGATTCAGGGAAGATGATTAGATAAGAGCAATTACGAAACTAACCCTGTTTAGGATAAACGACTTCCCTAATTGATCGTATGGCTCCTATAAATCGGTAGGAGAGGAACCTGCGGTTCCTTTCAAGCACCATAGCAAAGCTCAAAGAATGTAGCCCCATGAGGGTACATGAGAGAGTTCTAAAAGGACAATAGTACAATATGAAATAGGAAAAGCACTTTACTACTATACACTCTTAATAGAACACCATACCTTTTTCAACCCCCCCCCCCCCCCCCCCCCCCCCTCCTCCCCCCATTGTCAAATGCAAGGCAGATGCAATAACATTGCATTTGAAAGAGCACTAAATACTAAACTTGTTACATCCAAAACTCTAACTCTATGAAGCCATCGTAGAGTGGAGCTTTGATAATCCATCAAATCAAACCAAAAATGATGCCAAAAGAATCTCCTTGATCCATAAGCCACAACAAAATGACGCAGACCAACAATGTGCCTGCGATCAAGTAGCCAAGTCGACAAACAAAATCGACAGAAATGCTATAAAGGATCTAAGCCAAAGAGAATAGGCAAAGGCTAATCGAGAAGGAATTTGTAGACTCACACAGCATAAGTGAACAAAGAGCAAAATGGGCTTGACGGCGGCAAATTCATCCAATTTGCATGTGGAATGTTATTGGTCTACCCTTTTTTTGCGTAAAGGTTGGGTTTTGATTTCCCCCTGTCGGAGGTGAGGATGATGGTGGTGGATGGTGAGATAGCCGTATTCATTCAGATCGGGTTCTCGTCCGTGGCATATCCGTTTCGGATGTGATCCTAGATGGTGAAATTTGCGGCAATTTCAAAGTTTCT
>JAAXCT010002540.1:0-68098 GCA_012490785.1 Eragrostis nindensis | reverse complement strand
TGTGTTTCCAACTCGAATGTAGTCAGCTGCATAACCAAAACGACCCAAGTACCATGTATGGACTTACTTGTATATGGTCAGCAAAATTGCAACAATGACACCACCTGTGACAAATGGTCTATCCCATGAGGTTATCCGCTGAATTACAGGACGCAATTGGCCAAGGGGGCTAACCAATCCCTGCATAAAGTTCAACATCATATATGCTGGTTTGTTAGTCACAACAACGATAACGACAATTGAAACTCAAGAACCAAAGGAAACATCAAGGAAATGATCATACCACCAGTACAACAAGGCTATCAGTAATGCCTTCCTCCTTCATACCGTCAATCGCAACATTAGCGTCGATAACTTCCCTGGCCTCGTCTTTTACTTGATCGATTGTGTTTTCAAGGGACGCCAATGGCTGTTCCTGGCTATCCGAGGCCGCGTCATTATCTTTTGCCCTCTCGGCAATCAAAGGTACTAGGTGAGACTTGCTCAAACTCTTGAACACATAGGATGCACTCAACCGGGTTATGGTTGACGTCTGTTTCAGGTTGCTGGCTAGTTGTTCGAGTACAAAATCACCTTTAGGCAAGTCGTCGTACAGTGAGAATACTAGAAAGCTAGAAGGGAGTGGTGGTGACATCCTCAGCATCTCTCTTGCAGCATGGAGCCTTACTACTCCCAATATAATTCTGGAATATACCTCCCATTTGTGAATGGGGGATTCTATGTTGTACATTGATATGAAACGGTGCATAAAGAGAACTTCTCTTATCAGGGTAAGCCACATATCACGCCTTGTGGAGCTGGTCATCTCGGGGAATTCCAAAACCAGAGGTTCCGGCCTGCATAGATAATAAATGGTTAAGGCCTAACAATCAAGAGTTGTTATTTTTTTGTAACGTAGCATGGATAATGAAGATTTTTTTTAGTTTTTTAATTTTTTTTCAGTTTAAGCTATTTATATGAACAATTAAGGATAAAGTAAGATGTGACTCACAATGAATCGAATACGATGGCTTTGTCAAAAAGAGGCACACCAAAAGGGCCTGTTGAAGCTGTGTTTATTTGGTGTTCAATTTCAGTGTCTGAAAGATCAACCTTGAAAGCAGAGTCATATGAAATTTTGCCGGAAGCCTCAAAATACAGTGCCTTGTTTGTCAGAGTCAGCCGACCTGAATAATTCAATATCAAACATTGCAAACTTCAGATGTATGCATTGAACGTATGAGATGGCAATTACTAATGAGGCAGCCAGAAACAAGGTAACCAGATTGATGACCTGGCCAGCTTGAGGTTCCAATGTGCCGCACCACCCTTTGTGTCCCTGCTGTGCCCTCCATGTGCAAAATGAATTCATCTTCAGCAAATTCAATGTCTGTTGGAGTTGGCAAATCTTGCAAGAACTTAAATGATCTGAGGAAAAAAAAGGGATGTTAGACATGCGAGACATTGCTTATAATGTTAATAAAGAACATAGTATTTCATCAAAAAAAGATCAGAACATCGGATGTGATTGTGGAACTTGCAGCATACTTGTCCATTTCTTTCAGGAATCTGTCATAAGCAGGATAGTGAAGCCTGCTAGCCGTGGTAGCGGTGAGAGCTTCAAAAGTGAATCGAGCATTGACAAGATCACAGGCCAAAGGGAATACAGATCCAAACCACACGTATGCATCTTCTCCGACAGTCGGTTCTTCATTCACCTGCAACATTTTTAAATGTTAATTAGTGAATGGTTCAGAGCAAACTGACACTGTTATTATGATGATCAGTTATGTGTTCGACATACTTACAAGAAGAGGCATGATATCTGAATAGAACAGTAAAGTGTCATCACCCATCACAGCTTCGTTTTCTCCAAGTGGTTCCTTTTGATCCTCCCTTTCTTTCGCAATGCTTTCCTGAATAAAACATTTAGTGCATCAGTGAGACCAGAATCCATAAATTTTCTTGTGTCTCATACATGCGCAGAATTACCAACCATGGTTGTCTGTTGATCCGAAGGAGTTGGGGTCTCCCAAGCTAGCATCATATCGAAAGTGAACCGGCTAAACGATCCATCACTAATGTTGTCTCCCAGATCACGGGATGTGATGATTTGCAGTGCCTGAAGGCTACAAAACTCAACTAGTCTTCTTGAGTAGCTGTCAACTGCAGCAGTTTTTAAGCCCAACTCAAAGTCTGCCACCAAATCGTTAACGCTCCTGTCCAGTGCCCTGTGTCGCAGTAACATGTTAGATGCTGAACTGATGGACAAAAGTATTCAATCAGAAGTTCATAGCACCCTTAAGCTTGGGTTGACATTAATGTCCGTCCATCTATTCGTTCAAAAAATAAAAACTAATAACACTATGCTATATCCAAACTGAAACTGTAACAAAAAAAATCTTATCACTGCATTGGAAATTCAGGTGGCTAAATTAATGTCGAAGCGCATATGCAAACTTAGCACAGACTGAAATCCATAATCTCATTTTTTGCAGTAGAAAAATAATTATAATATACACAAAACGTGGCAAAGTGAAGTAGACAGCAGGAAACGATAACAAGTTCTGAACTTAATTGCACCCGGCATGTGGGTTTGCTGATCTAACATGCAGAACACTTCTTCTGTCTAATTATGTTCTGTTTTTCTTAATTTGCGCAAATGAAAACGGTTAGGCTTCAGTATCTGAAGGAGAGATTTATCTTCCTTTTTTTGGGAGACAGAAGGACAGATTCATCAATCAAGTATACATAAGAGAGAACCGAGAAAGAAACTAGAGTTAAAAACAAATGAAACGGTGCACGCACAGGGAACACTGCTGGAGCACGTGGTTGGCGATGGAGGAGAGATGCTTCCGTCCGGCCCCGCCAGGCTTCTTGCTCCCCGCCGGCGTTCGCGTCTCGGCCGGCATCTTCCTCTGGCCCTCGACACCACCAATGTCCATGGCTGCAGGGTTGGCGAGTGCGCACCGAACGATCGAGTCTTAGAGTGGACGACGGCGAAGCGGTCCATCGGGCTTTGTGCGTGCGCCTATTCGTGGGGCGTGCATGCGCACATGCAGCTCGCCACCTCGCCCCGTCTGCCGCCGCACGCGTCCCCTGCCGCCGCACGCCACGTCGTGTTCCCTCCCCTTGGGTTCCTCGTGGAGCATTGGCCGCGCCTATGACGTGCTGTGCGTGCCGCTCGGAACGGCGAGGTATGACACGTCATGCCCCGGGCCCACCGAACGAGTCGCTCGGATCGTGTTTGGGCTGGTAAATGAAGCGGGCCGGCCGTGTTTTATCTTGTTTTATCCGGTTCGGTTGGGCTTCGTATCTCCAGAGCGACGGCGGCAACAAGTCCCGCAGGGCGACGGCGGCGACGACTTCGTCCTGGTCGCTCTCGCTTTGGCACGAAACGCCACGCATTACGAGCTCCACGTCCGCAGGGCGCGTGGACCAGCAACAAGCTGATGCTCGGATGTGGTGACAGCAGAGAGTGTTGCACATAGAAATGGTGATCGCCATTGGATTGGAGGCGGCGAGCTCTGCTTCGTCGATCTCCTGAGGGGAATCCTGGTCTGCGACGTGCTCACGGAGATCCCCACGGCCACGGCCCGTTTCATCCCGATGCCCAAGCTGCTCCCCCAAAACCTCTCCGACAACAGCAAGCCCTACGCCAAGCCGTTACGGTCTCTGCGCGACGTCGTGGTCGGCGCCGATCAACTGTCTGATCAGTTGCGTCGAGATCGAAGACTGCACGTACGGCGCGTCACCCGTTTGGTGCGCAAGGTGGTGAAGAAACGGAAAGTCCTTGACGAAACACCTGATGACGTGTCAACCACCGACGTGCTCAGCGATCCGGACCTGATGCCGCGCACGGTGGAGGTGGAGGAGGAGGTCATGGAAGAGAAGGAGACGTTCGAGTACACTGGTTGGAGGGTGATCACATGGAGCAGAACGGTTTCTTCCACGTGTTGGCGCAAGGAGTTCTTGGTCCATGTCGATGACATCCTTGTCGACAATCCAATCCATACTGCCTTTTTAGCTGGTCTAAGGGGCCGCGGTGGTGCTACTTTTTTTTTTCGGTGGTGCTACTGGTTTGAAACTGAAGGACCTGGCAATAACGGTCCCCTCTGGGCGCGTTTGGCTAGTCTTCCCAGCTTGGCCAGTATCATCTCGGCAGAGACTGGCCGAGGCAACCAGGCTGACCTGATGCATAATCTCTTTTTAACCTAGTGTTTGGTAGCCTGTACATTTACAAACATGCTGAGCTGATACGGTGTTTGGTAGCCTGCTTAATTTGATAAGTTTACCTTGCATTGGCATAAGGTAGAGTTACCGTGCTCCTTGCTCCGCCGGCCGCGCCGCCACGCCGCTCGCCAGGTCGCCCTCACGCTCGCTCGCCGCGGCGCGCGCTTGCTCCACTCCCTCGCCGCGGCACCCGCACTTTCCTCGCTCCCTCGCCGCACTCCCGCCACCTCGTCCGGCTCCCCAAACTCTCCCACGCACCGGCGAACCCACCTTGGCCTGGGCTTGGTGACGACGGCGCTGGACGGCGTGGCAAAAGAGCTGACGTGCATGGAGTCGCCGTCGCAGGTCGCCGCAAGCTCCAGCGCCTTGTTCCCATCGACGACCGTGCCACTGCCGACAACAACCACGTGCCGCGGCTGAAGGAGAAGCCCGTGCGTTCTAGTCGCCTGGGGGCTGGAAGATGAGCTTGCGCCGCCGCCGAACTCGAAAGCTACTGGTGGCCGAAGTCACCACCAGACCTCGCCCGTCGCTCATGTGAGAGAGAGAGCGCGCACCGGAGGTGACCTTATCTTCACGCATGCGAGGAAGGGAGCCAGGCCCAGCGGAAACGACTTCAATTTTCGTTCCCCGCGGTGCAGCGTTTTCACTGCTTTTTGCATCCGCGGGAGCAGGCTTGAACGGCCGTCCAGGCTAACAAACACAACGAAAATGAAAGATTATGCATGCAGGGATGCGGTGCAGGCTGTGTTCAGGTTACCAAACGCGCCCTCTGTGAGCATAGATGACAGCAGAAAAAATTATCTCATCCCCAAAGTGAATCCTATGGACCAACAGTTGTTTGTGATCGTTGTTGACATAGAGAAGAAGACACTTGAAGAAATCTCGCCAGTCCTCACCATGGAAAAACCGAAGGGCTTCCAACCAAACTACTTTCCCTGTGCCTTGTTCGAATATTGAATACTGAGAATTCAGTCAACTAACTAGGACCACATTTCGTTAGAGATGCCCTTCGTGTACATGCATTTACGTACAAGTAGTTACTTTGTTTTGAATTTTTCAAGTTGCTCCACCCAATGCCTGTCCAACAACGGAATTTCTCTTTATTCGTTTGTTTTGAAATATATAGCATGGAAATAGTTGGTTTGCTAGATGATAGTGGTTTTATTAAGATATTGTTTATTTCTACAGAGCAACGTGTGTGTTCATGAACTTCACATGTGATTTCTTGCATTTGACGAAACCAAGATTGTCGGGCAATGGTTTGTCAGTCCGACTTCTCTCTGTACAGGGACAGACAACCCCACATCGAAGAAGAACGTCCGCACGCTGTCCGCAGCGCAGGTGTACATATTCCTTGTGGAGGTTGCATAATGCAGTGGTCGAAACAAGAAAAGGTATCGCTGAAGCCTGAAGCGATCGACCCGAAGCAACCGAAGCTAGCCTGACTTCCTTGCACACGCGCGCCTTCCCCTGAAGCAATTCCTCCTCCCGTGTTGCACTCTTCCCCTGTTCCACCACCAAACAAGTATAAATTCACACAAACGAAAGCTTCCTGCATCCTCAATTCATCCCGTTCCTCCTTCCGTTCACTGTCTGAAAATTTCTGAAATCATCTGCGCCAACAGGCCAGCCAAAAGCAAGAGCCATGGCCGCCGCCACCGCGCGCACGTACGTCGACTTCACGCCGCCGCACAGCCTGCAGGAGGAGGCGGACAAAGTGGTCCTTCACGTCGACCTCACCGCGGAAGGCACGCACACGCGCACATAAATTTCTTTGTACATCTCGCTAACTGCAACTCTCTCCTGTCGAAAATGTTACGATCGCTGGTGCATATATGCATGCAGGGTTCAAGAAGGAGCAGCTGAGGGTGCAGATCGACAACTTCGGTCGGCTGAGGATCAGCGGCGAGCGCCCGCTCCGCGCCGACAGCAACCCGTGGAGGCGCTTCAGCAAGGACTTCCAGGTCCCCGAGGGCTGCGACGCCGGCGCCATCCGCGCCAGGCTCGAGAAGGGCGGCGTCGTGCTCGTCACGATGCCAAGGCTGTCCCCGGCGCCGACGGCGGCAGGCGCAAAGGCGGATGCTGTCACCGGCCAGGACAAGCAGAAAGGCGACACCAGCGCACAGCAAGAAAAAGCAGCAGCTGCGGCCGCGGCTACTGATGCTGCTGAAGCTGGAGAAGATAACAGGGACGACGCATCCATGGAGCGTCGTGACCAAGACGAACAGCACACGACCGATGACACCGGTGCAGCTCCGTCGGCCGGACGGGCGAAGTACGGCTTGGCCATGAAGCCGAGGAGGAAGGTATGGGCGATCTTGGCCGCCGTGTTGGCCTTGGTCGGCGCCGGCCTGTACGCTAGGTACATGCTGAGGGATCCCTCGGCGGAGACGGCGCCAGCAGGCAATCATCTTGCCGTTCTCTCGGAGAGTTTACCGTGGCGCAACACAGAGGACGCCTGATCCACCAGAATGATGTTGTGTAAACGAAGGGATTAATATGTGCATACAAATATCCCAAACGAACTGCAACTGGAACACGTGTGAAACAGAATTGATTTGTGCATGCAAACATCTGGGAAAAGAAAAAAACTGGCATGGTTATCGAACAGGTAACTTGGAACATGTGACTTGTGTCTTGAGAGGCAACCTTTACACATCAGACCAGGGCAGGCATAACCCAACGACGTACCCAGCAAGCTACGCTGATCGTCTCCGTGCACCATTCATACGCAGACTCCAGAACTTACATGACGTTATAATCAACATCTAGCTCAACGAAATTGCTCCTTCAATAATACAGATACATATGTCATCAACAAAACTGTAGGTAAGAGAAAGCTATTCCTTCCACACTGATGGTTTAGCATTGATCACTAAGACACTGATGGTCACATCACATGCGATCGCGGAATTTCCAATCAGAGTGCAGTGTACAATGTACAATGTCAGCTAATGAGGCACATAAATCACAGCCAGTTATTCTTTCCTTCCTCTGACGAACTTGTTCTCTCAACTGCAACCATCTAAAAGCAGAATTGCTGGCACCATCACATTTCACACAAGATACCCCCTCCGATGAAATTGTACAGTATAGACAATATGAAGCTACACAATCAAACCACGGTCTTCTCTTGTTGCATCACCTGATAGCTCCAAGCAGATTTGCACCTCCAAGCTTGGCACCAGTTAATTGCTGTTGAAAACATGATTAAACTTGAAACTTAGACATGTATGTATGTATGGTTATCATGAGGTGCGTACTACTTGTGCAGAATGTTAGGTTAACAGAAGCGCCCAAGATCCTTTAGGCTCTGTAACTAAGGCAGGGAAAAGTAGCAGATGGGAAGGGATGTGAGAACATACGGTGTCCCGCAAATCAACTTCTCGCAAGTAGGCTCGCTGAAGATTCGCACCTTGCAAGTTTGTACCAGACAACTTAGCACCCTGCAAAAACAGAGTAAGGTTAACATAGGTCTAACATCAGATGAGAAGGGCTGTTATTAATGTTCAGCAAATTTCAACTTTCAGTAAATAAAGAAGTGACTTGCTTGATATATAAAATACATGACCCCAGACAAAGGAAAAAAGCATATTCGATTTCAACAAAACTTAATGAGGATTAGCACAGTTTCACACTTGCACTTATATAAAGTGTCACATACTTATGAAGCAAACACTAGAAAAAAAAAAGTTCTTATAAGTCAGCAGTACTGGTACTGCAGAGTGCAGAAAACGATCAGCTGCATGTCCTCGCGGTTGATCCCTATTAGTTTTAGAACTTACTTAAATTCTTAGAAGATCATTATTGATCGATCTTATGCCAGTAAAAACAAAACAAGTCCACTGATATTATTCATTCCAAGTTTGGAGTTATCAAACCGACAAAAACAATTAAAATAATTGGGCGCGTACTAAGATTTGCTAAAAGTGAATTTGGCTCCATTGTCATATAGGATATTCCTTCAAGTAGGTATTTATATGGTGTAAAATGTACATCACAAAAATGAAGCAAAGGATGGTTCGAGCTATAAGTATATGTTTTACCATTGTCATATAGGATATTCCTTCAAGTAGTTAGAATTTGAGCCTTATAAGCTGAAGCCTTTAGCGTGAGAGTATGAGACTTAATGGTTATCATAGTCACAAAGTTGCTCAGCTCTTCTTCAAACAGGCGAAAACATGGACATCCCCAAGAAATCATCAAATTAATTTACAATTTACCTTGAGATTGGCTGCTTCGAGGTTGGCTCCTTTCAAGTTGGCACCCGCAAGGTTAGCAGTCTGAAAATCCATTTGAATTGAAAATAAGATACACAGAAACAATCAACTTCCAAAACTTGATGGTTTCTATCTTACTAAAAACAGTTCATATGAATCTTCAGTTTGCATTAATCTGGGGAAAGAATACAGCAGATCCCTATGAAGGGAAAACAAAAAGGCCTCCTGAATGTGGTTACTTCAGGAAGCACTGGATTCTGACGTCACATTTTGGATGCTGAAGCACATACTAGGGATGAATATAGATCTTTAAGTACCTGCTGATAGCACTAAAATCCAATAGCAACAGAACAAATAGAAATATAAGATTCTGGACTTCTGGTTTATTCCGCTGTTCATCGCATGACTTTACATTGAACATAACGTACGTGAACAAAAGTTCAATATGTTAGAAGCGTCTCACGCAGAACAGTTTGCAGACCTGTAAATGGGCGGAATGAAGATCTGTTTCAATGACACTACATTGTGTTAAGCACGCATCTGCAAAATAGACAGAACATACAATCTTTTAAAATATTTACTTGTTATAAGTCTTAAAAGACACAATTGCTTATAGCAACAAAATGAGGATCTTTAAAAAATGAAAGATAAAATCAAGAGAAACACCCAGTGGTACAGAAATATCACAATCGGCAAAGATATATTCCAGTGGTAAAACTGTCAGAAACAATGATGACACAGGAGGAATCAAGCACGTGGCTACAATAGGCCGAACGGATGGTCTCAAATGTGGAAAAGGATAGGTTCTGGGAGCAGTGGCAGAGCTTAGGCATATAAAACTAGATGGGGCCAGCACTGAAGGAAGCATGTATTAGACAATCTAGAGAGGTGTGTATGCGTGGTTGTGTGTGTGTGTGTGTGTGGTTGGGGGGGTGAGGGGGGGGGGGGGGTTATGGATTTTCATTGGTAAAATTGCCTGAATATTATTAGTTTCAAAAGGATTTCCCAGTGGTAAGGGGCCATGGCCTACTTTAGCCTCAAGGAAACCAGTGGCAGGCTTTGTTTGCTGAGAGGTGAGAGCTTCCAGTCTGTTTCATGTATGTTGTAGGAGCAAATTTGCTGCTCGGTGTGCTGATAGCGCTGGGCTACATTTTAAGTTTTTTGTTACTTTTATATCAAAAATCTTGTAGCAAACGTTTTATCAGATTCAATATGAAAACGAGTGGGGATGTACCCTCCTATCTCTAAAGAAAAAGGTTGTCAGAAACAGAGAGCATGAAATACGATAAATGTGACCAGTGGTTTCTATACCAATATTGTCAGTGCATTGGCATAAAAAACAATGAGTGACCAAGTTAAAAATGATATGAAGGTGCGAATTAGGTAACCTTGCAGATTTGCACTTCGAAGGTTTGCTCCATCCAGAATAGCTTCCTGAAGATTTGCTCCAATAAACTCACACCTGTTATTCAGAATTGCGGAACAGAATGAATGCAACATTCCAAGAAAAAAAAAGAACAAATAGAATGAAAAAGGAAATTTTCATCTTAGAACATATCTGAAAGACTTGGTAGCATGTTAGAGTTTCTTACTCACGCAAATTTGCGTTTCTAAATGATGAAGACGAAGCTTCCACCTGCTGATAAGAATATGGAGGCAAGGTATTTTCAGTATAATATTTCATAGTTTATAGCAGTAGTCTTAGACAAGAGCGTGACTAAAAAAAGCATTTTCTTATTTTGACACAGAATTGAAACATGCAACAGAGTAACAGATGAGTAAAATGGCACAATTTCCTCAACCTACCGATACTAGGCTGCTGATAAACACAAAGTAAAAAAAAAATACATGATATTGGTGCAATTGATTTACCGCAAATTTTGCTTTGTAAAGATTGGCGCATGTAAAATCGGTATTCTTGATGCAAGCATAACTGAAGTCCACCTCTGACAGGTCCTGTAGACCATTAAAAATTTACTAATCTATCAAATATTTTGTAAATTAGAAGAAACTTAAGAAAAGAGTCAAACAGCTGTTAAGGATCTCACACATGCCCATACAAAGATAAACTAACAGAGTGTAGTAAAAATCAGAGTAGCAACCACCTCTACAGGCTTAACAGCTAGGATGACAAAGAAACAGCAGTCAAAATCAGAGTAGCAACCACCTCTGCAGGCCTAACAGCTAGGGTGACAAAGAAATAGCAGTGAATAATGCCAGAAGAGAAAAACAGAAGCAAGTCTGTTCAAAGACCTTACAAGCTTAGATAGGTCAAGTCCAGACAGATTTACGCCACGGAATCTGACTCTCTGGGACTGTATGCTCTTGATCACATCCTTTCGTGTCAATTCGGCCTCCGAATTGTCAACTTTCTTCCAGCCCAACCTCTCATTTATGTAATCAACTAGGCCCTAGCAAAAACAGTCATCAGCTTGTGACACCAGTATAATCAGAATTTACGAAAACAAGACACAATTGAACATCTCTATTTACGAGCATCTGGTAGTACTCTGCCTCTCGCAGCAGCTGCTGGTACTCCGACTCCGATAGCACAGGGATGGCGCCGTCCCTGAGCCAGTTGAGCACATGCCTGAAATGCTTCCCGTCCCTGTCCACAAACACCATCCCCTGCACACGAACCAAATATTCATCCGCTGAGGCTACAGATGCATAAATCGACAGTTACAGAGCTCAACGGACGAACCGTACCGTGGTGGGGTGGTGCGGGAGCGTGTGCCTCCCGCTGAACATGGCGGCGAGCATGGAGTCGGCCTCCCGCTGCGTGAGCGTCTCCACGGTGGTCGCGTACTTCTTGCCCCCTGCACCATCGTCACATCGCGGCGACAAGTAAGCGAAGGGAAGTGGAATTCGCGCCCAAATGGGAAGGGGAATGGGACGGGGCGGTGGATTCGAGACGGGAGAAAGGACCAACCTATGTTGAGGAGAACCGGGGAGGAGGAGGAGGGCTCCGGTGACTGCATCCCCACGAGAAGGGCCTTGACCCCCACGCCGGTTTCGGCACCGGCGGTGAGGTAGGTGCGGTAAGGCGGATCGCGTTTGAGGGGACCTGGATTCTGGTGGGGGGCCACGGTCCTTCGTCTACCATCGCCACTAGCCCCTTCGGCTGGGTTTTGCCTTTCTCTATTTCTCTTTCGATTTATTTTATTAGAATATTGTAATCGTATTGTTTATTAAACTTTTTTTTAAAAAAAAGCTTCATGTAAGATTCATTTGTTTGACTGCATATTACATAAAATTCGGTCGGATACCCTGTTTGCCACAACTTATTTCTCAGCTTCTTCAGATTGAGCAGAAGGGCCAAACACTAGTTCTCTAGCAAGAATGAACTAGAAAACATATGCAAAAGCTGCTTTTCACCAACTTTTCAGTAAAGTTCTTATTCAACAAGCATGAGCTACGCCAAACCCGGGCAATGCTCTTCCATTTACATGGTGATTTATTGAAAACACATCTATTTTGCAGAATTTATAAGTTGACCGACAAAGTCTGAAAGTTCACACTCCATGTAATAATCCCTTCAATTTTGCAATTGTCAGATTTTCAAGCTAAGAAACCAATTATCTAACCTCTGGATTTTGCAATGACACACTTTAGCCCCCTAAAATTGGCTTCTTTAATAAGTTGCAAAGCGCGAGGGGACTGAAATATACCCGTTTGTAAAAAGTGGAGTGTGCTGGTTGGACCTTTTGGGAAGTCTCAGCTGCCAAAGGTGAGGTTAGCTCTTTCTTGACACATACTCTCATTCTTTTTTCCTTGACACCTGTTAGCTCGAATCCAAGAAAAAAAGCACGAGGGAGTGTCTTAGATCCATGCACACTCATTTAAATTCTTCTTTGTTTTGTACGATGTCTCGTTTTTTGTTTTGTACGATGTCTCGTTTGGTGATTTCTTCTTTATAGCGATGAATAAAACATAACCGTTGTTCCTGATGGTGTTTAATGATCTATATCCTTTCAGACGAGCCTTAAAAGAAAGGGGAAAAGAAAAACGAGTAGTGTTGACTTCTTTTGCGCACACGTTTGAGTGTAGACATAATCACAGGGCCAGAGCCATTGAATTGGTGCAAATGAACAAGTTCATAGCCTATTTCTGTGACGAGCAATCGTGCCGTGCCGATAAGGATAGGGATCTGACTGGGGCCAGAAATGCACATGCATGCTTTTCTCTTCTTTTATTTTTTCAGAGGAATCACGCTTGCTCTTCTTTAATACGGTATATGGAGTTCTCACCCGACGCATACAGTGAGAACCAAAAAGACAGCTTGCATGATGTACAGTTAACGTTGCCATCATCCACAGTTTTAAGTTTAGCATATGACTCAGTTGAGTGACGTTTTCAGATCAGTCTAACAAACGTAGTATCTGAGAAATGGATGTCCCTTATGAAGCATCATTTTCTGCTCCTGTTCTGAAGCTCAGCGCGCCGTCACCTCCCTTCTATGCAGCTCATGCCTTGCACTTAAGCTAGTCTAGCACCACCACCATCAGTGTCATCCTTGCTAACCCCTGCTTGAGGTAACTTCATTTCTACCCTGTTTCCCCCGATCTTGTGCAGTTGATCTCCAACACCGTGACAAGAAGCGCTACGACTGAAACTTTTCAGACAAAATTATCCTCCAAGTTACAGCAGGTTTCGCTGCTGCGAAAAAGGCAGCCAGTACCAGTCTCCTGTTCACTTCCGTGTATGAGTGGCTACTCAGTACTCACAATCGATGGGGACACGTTATCAGGACCCAACAACTCGTCATAATGCCAATGCCATCTTCTGATTGGTCGGTGCTTACCAGTTTACGACTCGAGAGACCATTTCCTTGTTTGGACAAGCGTTTCCCTGTCAGTTGATTAGCACCAGACATTCACAGGAAAGAGTGAAGACCGGACGTGTCATGTGTGCGCCGTGGTCAATCAGTTTGTCCAGGCCACCTTGTCATCAACAACATGCGCCGCTACTGTAATCGACGCCGACGGACGAGGCGGACCACTGTAATTCAGCGTTCAATTCTTTCAGCCCTGATGACGGGCTGAGAACATGCAGCGTCAGTCCCTCGCCGCTTTTCGTGAATGGTTGTGCGTTGGTGAATGCGTGAATATGGAAAGCTGAAAGAGGCGTGTCAGTCACAGGCGTCACCTGCTGGCGCCTCCAATCTCTGTTCGTACTCAACTCATTAGGCGTGAAACCGTCACGATTCAGATCGAGTTGGCACATAGACACATGCAATTATTTTGCTGAGACTGAGACCTCGGTGTGCAAGTAATTCTATCGGAGTATAAGATGGTTCTTCGAAATTCGATGCTCCCCTTTCTCGCGCCAAATTCTTTGCTAAATTCATGGCTTCAGTTCACCTGAAATTAGCATGCCACTCCCTCCGCAGGGCTGGCAAACAAATTAAACGGTGCAGCTAGGTCGATCGAGCCTTGCAAACACATTGCAAAAAGAAAATCCTGAAACTTGCAGGTCGCGTGTGGAACGGATAATGCCGGCCGTGGAGGAGATTGAAGCTAGACAGGAAGCAGCCAGATTGGCCGTGGCGTGAAGGGCCAAGGCAATGGAATGGAGCGCGCACCACAGCTGGCGGCTGGCAGCTCGTACGCGAGGGGGGTGCCCTGGGCGATACGTCGTCGTGAGGCCGGCATGTGTGGAAGACGGCAGCCGGGGCGCTGGCAGCCACGCCCCACCTTTCCGACGCGCGCCATCAATGCGCGGGGTCACACATCGCGCCGCGCTGGCGCGCCCATGCCCCTCCGTTCCCCTCCGCCGTCGCTCTCCCACCGCCCCGCCAGACCTCGCCCCTCTCTGCTTATCTCTCGCGCGCGTTCTGGCCTTCGGCGGGTGTATATATCGGCAGCACGGCCGGTTTAAAAGCTACAGTTGCAGTTGCGCACGTACACACCTGTACATGTCTGAGGTGGCGATCGATGGAGTCGATAACGGAGCGGCCGATGGTGGCCGACGGCGTCGCGGGCGGAGGGATCGGGCGGACCAAGTCGGACCAGCTGCCGCCGTCGCAGACGTCGCTGAGCCGGACGGAGTCGGCGGAGACGGTGCTGAGCACCAAGTCGACGAACGAGGTGGCGACCACCCTGTCGCGCAAGTCCAGCTTCGGGAGGAAGCGCCGCTCGGCGTCGGTCGGCGGCGGGAACAACCACCGGAGCCACATCCGCAAGTCGCGGAGCGCGCAGCTGAAGCTGGACATGGACGAGCTCGTCAGCAGCGGCGCCGCGCTCAGCCGCGCTTCCAGCGCCAGCCTCGGCTTCTCCTTCACCTTCACCGGCTTCACGCCGCCGCCACGGGACATCTGCTCCGCCGACCCCATGCCCTTCAGCGACGACGACAGCCGTACGCTAAGCATCACACCTCTCTCTCACGACTAGCTATCCATCGTTCCGACGACGACTTACTTGCATGTGCATGCTCTGCTGTGCTGACAATCTAATGAATCTAGTACATGTGCATCATCATGCAGCCATGGACCTCGAGGCCGGCACGCGCCGCAAGAAGCTGATGACCGAGCCGACCTTGCCGATATACCTCAAGGTAACAAAACAAAACGAGACACCAAGCTAAAGCATCAGCAAGATTAAAAAAGCTTTGTACAATTATTCTAACGAAACGGCGTGCGTGCATGGGCTTGGCTGCGGTGAGCGTGCAGTTCGCGGAGGTGAAGTACAGGGTGCCGGCGAAGGGGTCCTCGCGGGAGATCCTGAGTGGGATCTCCGGGTCGGCGTCCCCCGGCGAGGTGCTCGCGCTTATGGGCCCGTCCGGCAGCGGCAAGACCACGCTGCTAAGCATCCTCGGCGGGAGGACCGGCGGCGCCGCCGGCGCCGTCGAGGGCACCATCTCCTACAACGACGAGCCGTACTGCAAGTCCCTCAAGCGCAGGTAATCCACCTACTAGCTGGGTGCCGTACGTGTGAGGGCATGCATCGTCGCTCGTAGCTGATGAGTTTTTCATCACTCCTTCTAGCTAGAGGCGCTTATTAATTAGTTTTGTGGTCAGTAGCTTTCGATCAGTTTAAGTCTACTGATGAGGTGTTGGTTATAGCTACAGGTGTAGTCCATGCACGCGTAGCTGTGCCTGTCTAGCTAATAAAGCAGCAGAGCTTAGCTGGCTACCTAGCCCATGATTCACGGTTATCCTGCTAATCAGGTAACTGTTCATGGCCTCATCCAAACACACCTTTAATCGCAAAACCTTTTGCCATGTAACTTTTTTTTAAAGGGGATTTTGCCATGTAACTGCGTATCAGCATATATGACGAACCTTGACACTTTCGGCCTTTCTCAGAAATCGGCCTGGCCCAGTAAATGGTATGAAAACATTTCGGCCCGATAAGTCATGGCCTGACACCGGGCCGGCTTGAGTTCCTCTCGTGTCGTTCGTCGTGCTCTCCCCCCACCGCACGCCGCCGCCAATGGCGGACGCCTCTCACTCCCCGGCGGCTCGTGTCCTCCACGGGTGTCCTCAGACGCCGGTGGATTTCCGGGAAGTATCCGGTACATGATGCGGGCCTGTGGCGCCAAGGGCGGAGACCTCTTGGTCCCGATTCATGTGGCCACGACCGAACCCTCCGCAGTCTATGTTTCGTTGCGACTCGTCACTGGCTAGTCGCCGCCCCTGGGTCGTCTAGCTTATCAGCGCAAAACTTTTGAGAAGAATACTGGTTCCTATTCACAGTTCACTAATCCAATGGGCTAGGTATAAGTGCCAAGCTTTCGCATTACTCCTTTGCACGTGCCATGCCTGTAGCCTGTTCGATAAATTTTCTGAGCCAAATATGGTTTACCATTTTTTCTTTTTTGAGGGAGAATATGGTTACCGTTAACCACGCATGTCTCACGTTTTGTGAGGTTGGTAAATATACCCTTCGGTAGGCACAGACAGTAACAAACAGAGAGAGGCTGCGGCCTAGCTTCCGTTGAATTTGTAAGCCACCGTGTTCAGATGTCAACATCCGATGAAACGTGGAATTCTAGTACAGCCACTCAACGATGCTCGTCATGGACATCCTTGTCACCTCTGGTCAGGACTGCCGCCTTCTCCTCCACCTATGGTATTGCATATAGTCATTTTCCTCGTAGCTGTAGATGACAATTACTAAGTATGATTGACTCGTCTTCAGTTGGGTACACAGCAAGCAAGAACATCGGTATAGAAGATCCACTTCTTATGAGCTAGTGCGCCATCCTTCTGATTTGGCAAGCTAATAAGTTAAATTCAGCAATTGGTTTGTCACTCAGAATGATATATTTAACATGGCACATTTGTTAGTTGTGCCTGCATTTTCTAGAATAGAGAGGGCCTGTGTTTTCGAGAGTCAAACATTCATTCTAAGTTCATTGTCTTCAATAATCAATATCATGCTTGATTTCAATATGAACGTTCTCTGTATGATTGATAAGCTAGGCCAAGAATCAAGTTTGAGTGTCTTACAAATTGGGATGGCTTGTGGTGTCGCTGGAATTTGGACAACAGATGAAAGGGCCAAAGTGTTAGATCAACGGCTTTGTAGAAGTCGTGGTTTTGAGGTAGAAATTCAACGGATTAGTTTGCGAAAGGGTGTTGACTATTGAGAAATGAATTTGGAAGTTGTGGTATTTTCTAATCGACATCTTGCAGTGTGCTCTGTGTGGTAACAGTTTGTATGAGAGTACAAATTTTGACATACAATTGGATTTGTGCGTGGCATGCAGGATAGGATTTGTGACTCAAGATGATGTTCTGTTTACCCATCTTACTGTGAAGGAGACATTGACTTATGCTGCACTACTTCGTCTCCCAAGAACAATGACAAGACAGCAAAAGGAAGAACGGGCAATGGACATCATATATGAGCTTGGACTTGAAAGGTAGACATCTTATTCTGACATTTCTTGCATTGTTGGTTGTTGCAAAGGTGGCCATCTTACCAGAACTGTTACAAAGGTGGCTTAATCGTGTGTATTCAAAGGTGCCAGGACACAATGATAGGAGGATCTTTTGTACGCGGAGTTTCGGGAGGTGAACGGAAAAGAGTTTGCATTGGAAATGAGATTTTGATCAACCCGTCCTTACTGTTTCTTGATGAGCCAACATCCGGACTGGATTCAACTACAGCTTTAAGGATAGTTCAACTTTTACATGACATAGCTGAGGTAATGTGACAAAACTAATTATAAATTAGCTGATAGTAGCATCAGTTCAGTCCTCTTTAATTTAGTTTACCTCTGCAGGATGGCAAGACGGTAATCACCACAATTCACCAACCATCTAGCAGGCTGTTTCATAAGTTTGACAAGCTTTTACTTCTGGGCAAAGGAAGTTTGCTATACTTTGGGAAGGCATCTGAAGCCATGCCCTACTTCGAGTCCATTGGATGCACCCCACTTATTGCAATGAACCCAGCAGAGTTTCTACTGGATCTAGCCAATGGAAACACTACTGATGTTTCAGTCCCTCATGAGTTAGATGACAAGATGCATATGGAACATCAGAACTTGGAGAATAATAATTCCAAGAATGACTGCAGGCCATCAGCACAGGATGTTCATGAGGTGACGCATGAAAACTGTGCTGATGTTATGATATAAGAATTGATTTTGAACTGTATTGAATAATTTGTATATGATGTTATGCAGTATCTGGTTGATGCCTATGAGACTCGGGTGGCATATAAGGAGAAGAAGAAGCTTCTAGCACCACTTCCAATCAGTGATGATATGAAGGCAACGATAACGTCATCAAAGCGAGAGTGGGGCACAAGCTGGTGGCAGCAATATTCCATCCTCTTTTGTAGGGGGATCAAGGAAAGACGGCATGATTATTTGAGCTGGATGAGAATCACTCAGGTCATAGCTACATCGATTATCTTAGGTTTACTGTGGTGGCGTTCTGATCCCAGCACACTAAAAGGCCTTGAAGATCAGGTATAAACACATAACTGGTTGTTTGATTTATGTAACTAAATTCAATTTTTTTTTTTGAGAGCAACTAAATTCAATTGGTTAATCAAGAGTTCATACAGCTAATTAATAAGCCTTTTCATAAGACAATTCCATTTTGTCTATGCAGGCTGGTCTGCTGTTTTTTATTGCTGTGTTTTGGGGTTTCTTTCCGGTATTTACTGCTATTTTCACATTCCCTCAAGAGAGGGCAATGTTGAACAAGGAGCGTGCAGTTGACATGTATAAGCTCAGTGCATACTTCTTGGCCAGGACAACAAGTGATCTACCACTTGACCTTTTCCTCCCGGTCATATTTATGGTGATCGTTTACTTCATGGCAGGCCTCAAAGCAACTGCCACACATTTCTTTCTTAGCATGTTGACTGTCTTTCTCAGCATAATTGCTGCTCAGGTACTAAATTCGGAACCAGTTCCATTATGCAATATTTTCCATCTCTTGTTTTACCATTTCTTAGTTCCCTGGATATGTAATGAGCATGCACATTCTTAGTTTTCTAGAAGGTATTTCTATTGCTAGTAAAATTTGTACTGGCCGGCCAAATGCACCGAGGGAAGCTAGATGCAGAGTGATTCGGTTCTGAATGAAGAACACATTCAGAACCGAATCAAAGCCAATAGTTAACAAGAGATTTGCCTCCACGTATGAGATTGTGAAAGATCATAATATAAATCGTTTGGGGACCATACTAGGTTGGAAAAGAACAAAAGATGATGAGAGACAGAAATTTAACAGGAAGGAATCTAGGTACTAGGTCAAAATGACGTTCTTTATCTAACCCGTGTCCCTTGTTTAGCTTAGACGTACTGCAAAGATATATATTGACAGTGATTCATTATAGAACTGCTAGCCTCAACAGATAATGTGGTATGCAGGGTCTAGGATTGGCAATTGGAGCTACCCTGTTGGATATCAAGAAGGCTACAACTCTAGCGTCAGTTACAGTCATGACGTTCATGCTAGCAGGAGGGTTCTTTGTAAAGGTGAGTGCAAGCACTGTTCTTTGGAAGTGTTTACTATTTGATGTAGAGCTGAATTAACTACTGCAAGATATGCTTGTGGAAATGCAATCTCGTAAAGACCGGCATGTGGCTTGGATCATGCCTAACAATGTTATGTGCACTGTCCTCATTCCACTCTGATGATCCGCAGAGGGTTCCACCGTTCATATCCTGGCTCCGCTACCTGTCCTTCAACTACCACACGTACAGGCTTCTGCTGAAGGTGCAGTACGATCCTGTGCCGGACATTCTGACCACCACCGCACATCTGGACAATGGTGCGACAGAAGTCGCGGCTCTCGTCGCGATGATCATCGGGTACCGGGTGCTAGCGTACCTGTCACTGAGAAAGGTGAAGGCCTCAAGCAGCTAGCGATCGCATCCATGCACCGCACTGACTGGAGCTTGGAGGCCTCAGGGATGGCACCATCTGTTCGGGTGTAGGGAAGTTTGTATTATATTGCGCTGCGAGAAGATGGAATTCTTTTACTTTTCTGTCTTTCTACAATATTGAGAGCGCGACACGGAATGTTGCTAGTTGCTCCGTAGGAAAAATGTGAACACCAAGCAAGAATTAGACACAAACTGTGTTATCATTTTTCCTTCACAATGATGAATGCTGAAGTGCTTGGGAAGAAATTAAACAGTTCCTTTTCAGATTTCCAGCACAGTGGATTTTTCGACTCCTGATCAATCACATCCGAAGAACATCATTCATTTGTTTGACTCTGAGTTGATTCTTATTTCTGATGTTTTATTTATAAGTTACGAAATCTTTGGCCTAGAAAGCCTATCTATATATCTTACGCCCTGCTGGGGAAGGAGGACCTGACCGGCTGCATCGAGGAGCTCAACTGCGCCTACGTCCAGCCCGGCGCGTCCAAACTCCAAAGACGCCCTCCGCCGCCGCCCCGATCACGTGCTCTCACCGGCGGCGAGCTCCCTCCTCCGGCTGCCGGCGCGGTTCTGCGGACAGCGAAAGACCAGTAGCTTATACAGGTGCACGAGCATTTTGTACAGCAGCTGCCGCACCTACATCACGGACGCGTACGGGAAGGCTTGCCCAACGTGCGGCAACCAGATGGCGGCGGCGGCGGAGGAGTTCGTGCAGGGCGTCGTGACGTACACCGTGATGGATGACGACCGTCACGCCCATGTCCGCCATCTCCAGCATCACGCTGCTCAACGCATTGGCTGTGACGCACGGACCTCGCCGCGCTCCACGAGAAGACCGTGCTCACTGATGTTTTCCTCTCCAACGAATCTCCGTCCGGAGATATTTGAAGAAATCTCACAAGTGCTGCATGCATGTGTTTGGCTTGACTCGTTTTCAACTGTTGTTCGCACAAAAAAGGAAGCATCTGAAGTTTTAACTCTGGAGTCGACAAGAACCAACGATGTTAACAGATGATATTTAAGGCTCTAACTGGCCAGTAACTGATGCCTTGACACATTACATACAGTTCACCCACAAATACTATAGCTGAACGATGGAAAGACCAACCAACACGAGCAGCGGACAGTAAGGATGAGTATAACACACACAACAATGAAGTATCACTACTGTATCAGTACGATCAGATTATCTTGTCAATATCTTTACACAAGTCGGGGTCCCCTCGCTCTGCTGCTTAGTGTTCCATATATTGGCACGGCGGCGGGGTTACTGTTGTCTTCTCGCCTGAAAGAAACGAGGCATACAAAAATCACTATTGTAATCATTTTAATACAATTTTCCAACAAACTATTCATTAAGGAGGCAACTTGCGCTGTTCTATCCCGTGCCTAATTCATTCCATTATTCACTGGAGGCATTCAAGTAGTAAACTCACCGTAAGCTCCACGAATAATTTTAATACAATTTTCCAACAAACTATTCATTCATTAAGGAGGAAACTTGCGCTGTTCTATCCCGTGCCCAATTCATTCCATTATTCACTGAAAGCATTCAAGTAGTAAACTCACCGTAAGCTCCACGAATCTCAACTTCCCGCCATTCTTGAACAAGCGCACAGCAACAACACATCAAATGAGAAAGGAAGTCATCCAAGCAACCTCCCTGTCAGAAGCACCAGAGCATCAGAACTTCAGTTACAGCAAGTCACTCTGCAGGCTCGCTAGTACATAAGAAAACAATCTTCCACTTCCCTGCCAGCCCAGCCCACTTCCTTTCCTCTTCTTCTTTTCCTTTTCCTGCCGAGTGGGCCGCTCCTCCTTTTCCTTTTTCCTCCGGCCCAACTCCCCTCGGCCCAGCCTGGCCCATCTCCTCATCTTCCTCCTCCAGCTCAACTCTCTCTCTCTCTCTCTCTCTCTCTCCCGAACTCTCCCGATGGCGCGCCGCTATTTCTCTCTCCCTCCCTATCCTTTCCACCTCGGCGTCCTTGCGCCGCTGTAGCCATACCGCGGCGACGTCACCTTGACCACTGAGTCGTCCCATCGTTGTACGGGGCGGCGCCGCGCCATTTAAGCCAAGATAAGGCCGCCGGAAATCCCGCTCTCACAGCGCGACGACGAGCTCGTCAACGCCGTACGGAAGCGCCGCTCGACTTGGCGACCAAGCAAACGTAGTCCCCGCGCCGCAATTCGAGCCAACGGACAGTCGCCACGCGCATTGTCGCCGGAAAAATCTCCGCCACAATGACCGGCAATCCTTCCCCTCGAAATTGCTTTGCCCCGAAGCCTTCTCTGCCCCTTCGTGCGTCGCACGTCACCGCGCCCCTATAAAATCGAACCCCGGCGCACTCTTTTCCATCATCCCTAAAGCCGCCGCCGCTCCCGAGCTCGAAACCCTAGCCGCATCACCCCTCGCCGTCGATAGCCTTCTCCGCCGCTCGCCGTCGTCGACAACCTCCCCAGGTGAGCTCGCCATGTCCACCTCTCTCTCCTGGTTCAATCCGCATCGAGTTTAGCCCACCGTAGCGCTAGAACGGCTAACTCCGGCGAGCCGCCCATGGCGCCGTCGTGCGCGTCGCCACCGGCCGCCGCGCGCCGCCTCCAGCCGCCCCTGGCCGTTCATCCCTCAACCAACGGCCCAGATTACATACCCCTTCGGGTTATGTAATCGGTCCACCGTGGACCGGTGGACCATGGCCCTCGACCGGTCCACGGCTCCTGTGGACGCGGTTCACACCTTTTTCAATAGAAAAATAATTCTGAAATTCCGGATAATTCCCAGGCCCTGTACATTTTACAGATAAGCCCCTCTAGTTTATTCTATTTCTGTTTAGGTCCTGCCTTTTTACACAAACACCCCCATAATTTTCCATAATTACCTTTTAGTCCCTATCTTTTTACACTAAGGTCCCTAAACTTTTCTATAATGACATATAGGTCCCTAGGACTCTTCTGTTTTTACAGATAAGTCCCTAGAAACTTTTTTATACTCGCAAACAAGCCCCTAGAATCTTTAAACGCCTATATCTTTTCCATCCGAGCTCTGTTTTGAGCGGTTCTTGCGCTCACGCGTTCGCAGCAACGCGTAGTACCTTTTGGTACTGCTTTTAGAGCTCCACACCGGATCTACAAGTCATCGATACCCTAAGTTTTCTCTCACCCGATAAATCTTATCTCGATAAACCATTCGTCGCTAATCTCGCATAACACAAATATTCTTTCACTTGATAGTGTTGAACCTAACCCCTCTTGTTGAACTATTCCACCTCTTCTCATCGTACCGTCCCACCTCAAGTATAGTAACCTCTTTTCATCACGACCTAGCTTTAACCCTAGCCTAGCTCAGTTATCGCTTAATCAAACCTAATCCAATGTTGTCCTCGCCGTTTATCTAGTCTATTGATTTATTCACCTCTTTTATTTGGTGTCAGTTATTTGAGAATTTTATTGGTATTTCATTCGCTGTTATTTGAGGCTATTCCTTTGTTATTTATTGCCTTCTTAGTGCATGTCATGACTAGACCATGTATTTAATCTTGCACCATCGTGCATGTCATGCAAATCTTTATCATTTTAAATAAACAACATCTTGCTCATCTTTTATATAAGATAAAGCTAATTTGCTAAGTAATTCTGTAACATATTACATGTTGCATGTAGCATTGCATTCATAAGCATATAAGCTGCACATGTACATTACTATCTGCATGTAACCATAATAGATTTAAATAAATAATTTAGTTATGTTAATAAGCTCATCGATGCATGTAAAATAAAATATAATCTTTAAGCCATAGGTTGTATAACTCTTAATACATGCATGCATGCCTAGATTTATATACGCCTCTGCATCTGCACATCCTTTCCTCGAACCACCCATGTTCTTAAATAGAAATAACTTAGAGTTTTATATAATAGATATGCACGCAATCACCATCAATAAAGCATGCGCATCTCATCATCCTCACCCTAATGTTTCAGCAAATAAAGTTTCATGCAAAACCCTGCAAGTTGCTTCTTTTAAGAGAACTTAGCTAATTAATAGTTTGCCTAGGTGAATATGGCCCTTATAAGGCCATGAATACAACTTATAATAAATAATCTTTCGTAAATAGAATGTGTTGCATCATACATAACTCATGCCCTGGTTCTTCATTGGTATTATATCGATTCTTATTAGAGTTCATCGGATCTTATTGGTTCTTTTCGATCTTTATTTCTTTTACGGTACTTGTTTATACGTAATGTTTCTATGCGCTAGCTTACGCAAGATCCGAGGAAGAGCCAGACGAATTCAAGAAAGATCCAATCCTCAGGGACGAGCTGAAGAATCCAAACTCGAGGACGAGAAGAAAGATATGAACTCTGAGGAAGAACTTGAAGATATCGACCTCGACAAAAGAGCTGAAGATTCTGAACCGAAGGATTAGGATAGCGTTCTTCAGGCAAGCTCTACTTCTCTTTGATCATGATTGAACCTACTGTTTTCGCAATGCTCCTATATGGCCTGTTCTCGTACTATGCATTACTTGTTATTTTACCGATTGTGTAGTTATGGTCCTACTTGCTTATTGATATCTGAATCCTTGTTTACCATTGTTTACCTATCACCTTGATAACACTAGGATAGTCCTATCATTTCTATGATGGCGCATTTACCTTGCTACTAGACTGCTTAGGACCCCTCGCAATGTTTCTACATTGCCATACCCTACTCAAATATATACTTTTACAAATGTGTGAAATGAATTTGGTGGTGTGCGTGATACTTGGGGTTGGGAGTAGCACAACTGTGTTAGGTGATGATGGAGACAGTGATGGGATGGTTGATTGCGGGCAAGGCCATTAGTAAGTGAATGATGATGTGATGTGTGAGTCCCCTAGTGCGGGAGACATGGTGCTTTCATTCAACCTTTAACAAGATGATTCTCGTACTACCACAGAACCTGTATGGGAAGGACTTATCCTATCTTCTTGGTGCCTACCACTTTGATCCACCTGGAGGGTAGTAGCGCAAACGAGCAACCAGGAGCCGACACGATATCTTAATTGGTCGTTGTCTGACTTGGCCATTGGGCCGTTGACTACATTTAGTCGCTTTATAAAGTCCCTGGGCCAGTAATAGTTCTTAGGTAGCATTGTGTGTGGTACTCGGAGAAGATAGATTGGACATTGACATTACACTTCTTTAAAAAGGGGATAAATTATTCTAAGATAAAAATGGATTACTACGTAAACAGTTACCAGAACAATATAGCTAAATGTACTAACCTTGGTGCACTGCAGCTGCAGGTATCCTTTTGCTTCTTAGGATAGTCATCATCTAAGAGTATAAAGGCCGCAGGGGTTTCGCCTCCGCTCGCTCTGGCCACGTCGTCTCAAAATTTCAGCATCGTCCGATTCGTCGTTCTTTGATCCTACGATTCTGGACAGCTGCACTTCTTTTGTCAACCGGCTGCCGCATTTCTTGACCGTGCTCTGTCGGAGAGGAAGTCTAAACCGGTTGCCGCATTCCTTGATCTTTGCCCGTTTTCAACCTATGGCTGCTTCCTTTGACCGTGTGCTAAGAAATTTATGTCCTTCAACCTATGGCCGTTTTCTACGACAAATGTGTGGAGAAATTGATGTCCATCCCACCACCTTTTTTGTGTTATATATACACCCCGGAGCTGCAATCCATGAGAAAGTGCAGAGCGCACCGAAGTGTACGCCTTCGGGATCCTGCTGCTGGAGATGGTAAGACCTACCATTGCGGCCATGGTGGAGCTTTGCTGGGCGCGGAGCTGCTCAAGCATGGGGACGAGGGGCTGTTGTTGCAGGCACTCAAGCTAGCCATGGTTTGCTACAGGTCGGTGCCGGCGGCTCGCCCCATGCATCATGCCCCGGAGGTGTTGCGGAAGTTGGAATAGAGCCACTGCAAGAACCAACCACGCTCGGCATTCTACAGGCCCACCGATATCAGGAGCGACACCGGCGCGCCCAACTCTTGATTGTTAAAGCACAGATTTTGTCCATCATGCCGGAAGCGGCAATCTTCAACATTTGTCCAACTAATTATTTAAGCAAAGATTTTGAAGCACGTATTTTGCCCAACTCTTTGATGCTTGTTACTGAAGTTTTATTTTCCATTTGGAGCTTTCCTAAGACCTGACATTAGGACAATTATGTAATTATGCAATTAAGATGCTGGAGAAAATGCTGTCATGTGATTGTTCGATCTAACATGAGTTTACAATTGTTCATTAGTTCTCTTGTAGTACAGAGAAAATGTCGGCAATTTGGTTCGAGTTAAAATAATCCTTCATTTTTTTTTGCTTAATCTATGGTGACGTTCCCCGGTGTTGTTGAACGAGCAGTGCGTGTGCGCTGGGGCTTGTGTACCCGCTGTGCTCAGGAGCTCACATCTGCTGTGATCGTGTGCTGATCACCTTGCATCGCCATGCATGCTGCTCACTTGTTCGATAACGTGCTGGTTGTGCTTGGCTGCAGTTCGGGACAAAGTGTCCGGATCGAGGCAGCTCAGGGTCTCCTAAGTGGGAGCTCGCTGCACCCAGGTGCCAGACAAATTAATGGATGAACCTGAGGCCAAGGCTCACCGGAGCTAAATCATCAGAATCCGGTGAATAGTTCCACACCTCGTCAACATGGATCAGCTAGGCAACAGACGCCTCACTTGTAGGCATCGGAGGAGAGCTTTCTATTCCAATCTAAGGATGATGCGTGATCGGTGATCGGTGACGATGTCTGTATAGGTTCCTCTATCTTGAGTACCCGCGTCCTGACTATGCAGTCAGGATTAGTAGTCCACATCCAGAAGCGGACACACGGAGACTCCTCACCCCTTTTATATACCAATCTACAAACTGTTCGACAAGAATGTGAGTTGGTTTGTGGCTTCTTTGTGTTGCTTCTTGCCTGCTTGTAGCCTGACTTTTCTTCATTTTTTTCTTATTCAAGAAATGCTACTTCGGATGCGTTTCCTGCTGGTGAGAACGATGTTGACAAGAAAGGGGCCGGTGCTCTAAAGAAAGTGAAGCGCACGCTTCTTTGCTGGATTCGTTGCGTAGCTGCTTCATTGGTTCAAACCAACGATAGGTCTCGTTGTCCTGAATAAAGTATAATTGATGTAATGCTTGTAACGGTGTTGTGGTTTTCTTTGTTCTGGTTGCATGTACTATAATAAAATAAAAAAAATCCTGATTACCCTGGGTTCTTGTACTTTAATAAAATAAAAAGTGTGGTTTCATATGATGCGGGTGATTTCTTACAATAAGTTTACAATCTCTTGTGACTGGTGTGTGCCACTTTTGTCTTCCCTGAATGGTGTGACTTTAAATGTTGAATTTTGCACCCCATTTGGCTGTCAACAAACTGATGTGTCCCTTACTAATTTTTTCACACGGTAGTGGCAAAGTCCACACCGAAGCACGCACACCAGGAGTGAAGCACTGCGAGGAAATGAGGTAGCAGCGCATATGCAGACCCAGAGTCAATGAAATGAGAAGCACAAAGTCAATGAAATGAGAGGCAGAAGTCACATTGGAAGAAATCAGTTCATGTTCAACGTCTGCATGAGCCAAAGTCACCATTCAGTTTTCAATGTTCAACAAATGCATGAGCCAAAGTCAGCCTTCAACGCATTTTTCTGGTTGCATGGGGTTCATGTACTATAATAAAATAAAAAGCATATCCTGATTACCCTGGGTTCATGTACTTTAATAAAATGAAAAGTGTGGTTCCATATGATGCGGGTGGTTTCTTATAATAAGTTTACAATTTCTTGCCAAATTATTGTGCGTGATTGGAGAATTGTGTCGTGGTTGCTTGGCGAAAATAGTCGGGAGAGCTGGACTTTTTGGTAGCATCAGGTCTGGCGCGCCATTGTCGGATGAGCTATAGCAGAGCAGTGTGTTTATGCCGGCAGTTGTCGGACAAGCTACAACACTGGTCTGGGTTAGATTTTTCTGCATGTTCTGCTGTGTTTCCAAAGTCAGTGAGCGCTGCCAGGATGAATCGTTCGACTGGTGCTCAGTGACGTGGAATTGTGCGTCTCCCTTTTTTAGACAAGGCACCATTGACTGTTGCATGTTGCTTTGCATGAGAGTCTGCGAGGGGTGGGTAGTGGCGTGAATTTCTTCATTCAACCTGACATCCCTGCAATTTTATATTTTAGGCAACTGTTTGAACAGTATTTGATTCATTGATACGTGTGTCTGTTGAGCTTTTCTTCGTTGCCATGGGCATGTCTCATCGTTCACATGCAACGTTTAATAAATCTAATACTGAAAGATGGCAACATATTGAGACTATTTTCTTACCTATTATAGTTCCGTTGGCACTGCACTAAAATGCATGCATCATATGTAGCTTTGTCTGGCTAGGTTTTTAGTTTAAAACTACTACCAGAGAATTTCTAAAACTGCACATGATGCACGCATGGATGTAAGTCCAATTTGCCAAAAATATCAGATGGAACAGGAACTTCAACAACTACTATTGTCCAATGTCCTAAGCATGTAGTATGTCAAATCAAAACTCTGAAGCAACCTGAATCAGCTGGCCATTGCTATCCACTTTCAGGACAACAGGTGTGTCTGCCTGAGCGAGGGTCCTGCCCATAAAGTCGCACCTGACAGACAAGAGGAAAAACAACCCCTGGCAGCAGTGCGACGTGATCGGAGTCGAAGTCATATACAATTGACAATATGGAGCAGCCTCACAATAAATTTGTGCTGGTGTGTTTGACGCATCAGAGTCTACCACCATGTCTCTCCATTCAGACAGGAGGTTCAAAAGTCATCACACTGCATGCAAGCCGTAGCGCTTGACCGAGACTAATTCTATGAACACACGTATGGACCAGGCATTCTTGTACGCTTTCTCAATACCTCTTCTCTTTCCGTAACAAAGCTCGTAAGGGAGTAACAAAATGCTATCTACTTTGATAAGCTGACAGGCTCAAGGCACCGCCGAAGTCGACGAAATCCAGACATTGCACACCTGTTATTTTTAAAAGGAGTCAACGTGCGGTAGCACGACCAAAACTACAAAACAGTCGCACTCAACCAACCGTTGCCAAAAAATGTCAACGCATCTTCGTGCATTGCAAACACGTCGCATCCATGTAGCGATACCGAAACATCGGTGATTGCCATACAAAAAATGCACGGTCACGTGTCAATTACAGCCTGACGGCCCAATTCCCATGGGCAACGAACACTTGTGTGTGCTTTTGCTACACTCAGGCCCATCGTCGAATATTCGAACATTGTCTACAGTGAGAGATGGGCGCGCCAAGGGCGCGCCGCAGCGTCTAGTCAGCATATGAATTTGCACTCTCTTCCTTATATTCTGTGTATTTAGAATCCTTTTTTCCAGAAACTTTAGCCTTGGTGTCTTCCTCTGGGATGGTACTTGCTACAGTTTTAGTTACTCCAAGAAAGTGTTGGATGACTTCACATGAGCTCATATCCATAGTGCTTTGTGATCTTAGAAGTTCCACCTGAAGCTTCTCACTTTCCTTTCGAAGGGCCTCATTGAAAGGCAAGTTGGGATAAGAGCATGACAGAGTCTTCTTGAGCACTATTGTAGGATTCGTGCAAGGGTCAGGATTCAGCAGAGCATCTTGCACCTTCTTGTCTTCCTCATCAAAAGAATATTGACATTGGTCCCTCTCAATAGAGTCAAGCCGATCCTGGAACGGAGAAAAGGAAGAATTAGTCAATAGCATGTGAACAACAGGCTCTCTATACAGAATTCAGCTTAAAGTCCTACTAAGTCCAAGGTATACAGAAACAATGAAAACGATGGCGCACCAAAAGTAAGAATCTTACTATCCAAAACACCAGGATCCTAGGTCATACCAACCTCATGGCCAACAAACAGAAAACAAGAAAGCAATTAGCCCATGCAAGAAAACCACCGTGTCAATCTGAGAATGACAATTTAGAACCTCAAGGTAGAGATTCCATGCACCAAACCTTACAAAACAAGCGGGTTTTTTTTGGCTTCATGTCGACGCCGGGCGGTGCGCGCTGTGGCCGGCCGCGGCGGCATCCGTGCAGGGCAACGCGCACTGCAGCTTGGTCAAACAAACGCGCGCGGCAGCACGGCTAGGCTACATGCATCCTCGGTAAGGAATTGATGAAATGCAAGCTTCCTCTTCCCAGCATCATTAGTCATCACGTGACAGAGCCCGCTGGCGTGACAATTCCGGTGTTCTAGAAGACTAGAACCACTCCTCCAAGAAAATGTACGTTATCGCAAGTTACCTAAAACAGCTGGTGGCCAGCTCGTAAAAGCGTTGTGCGGTTGCTCACGAAAGTGCTGCGGGGTTAATGGGAACACTTAGATCACAAATGCATGCGTGCTTGTTTGACATTGACGCTTCTTTTTTTCCTAATTTTTATGTGTTTTCTTTTCACTTTGGTCCGACCACGTTTCCTCCTGCTTTTCCTTTGTTTTGCATGCTTGTATTGACCTCCTTGACTTCTTAACCTATGCCTCTTATCCACTGTCACACGGGCCTGAACTGAGTATGTTTCAGATCTTACTAATAGGGGACCAAATACACATTTCAATACTATGCGAGATCATAACGTACAGTCAACCACAAGTTTGAGATCAAGACATTCAGTGATGTGTCACACTAACCTCTAGCAGGATGTCTCCATGTATATAGCAGGACTGATTAAATCAAAACGAGGAGCAGGTACCCCTGCAAAAGGATCTGAAAGACCTGCTAGCTGGGATTAAGAGTTAGGCACCGCGCGCATGCATCGTTCATAAACTAATCCCTAGCCGTCCAACGGATGATGCCTAGGCTCACGACAACCACGTTTCGTGCCCGCTCGGTCTCGTGTGGTTTCTGGGGATGCTGTTTGGTTTTCGGGCCGCGTTCCCCCGAGAAAAGTGGAACGAGGTCGCAACGGCTAGCTCCAACCATGCATACTACATACTTGCTGTGCCCCACATACATACATACATGTATTCCATATGTCACTCACGCCAAGTTGCTTTGTGAGTACTGAGTAGTATTTTTTTTTCTCGCTAAACACTGACACCAAAGAGTGTTACTCTGCCAAATCGGAAGCTTGTATCGATCGTGTGATACAGGTTTCTTGATCCTAGCATATCCACTCTTGTTTCTTGTCGCTGGACTTTTCAGCCTGGATCGAGAGGATGGCAACTAAATAACCACGTAATTAAGCCACGAGTAATTAAATCACGGATCTAATGTGTGTATGTGACTAATCCCAGCGCATCACCAACAGGTCAAAAAGAAAAGAAAAGTAAAGCAAATGCCAACCCATTTGATTACTGCTGATCAGGGCGGCGACCGAGACGACACCACTGACCGTGGAACAACGAATGAACCGGCCTGAGAGCGTCTCCAACCGTTGGATCGAACAATCGGCTGCCAAGATCTTCGGTCATGAGCATCTCATGATCCCATCTGCCCTCTCTGAACGCGGACCACCTGCCTGCGATCTGGACGATACGCACAGCGACCTGGCTACGCGATGCGTAGGTACGTCCTGCCTAGGTATCCACCCTAAGATGGCATGCATGCACATGCACCAGCGCGCGCGTCACCGGCGCATGGACAGACCGCCGGCCCGAGCGGCTAGCCGGACCAGAAGAATTTAATTTGCTGGCATGATCTAGGTACTCCTATCGATATGCAGGTCTAGCGCGCGCGCGACCTCGCTGGCTGGCCGCTGGCGCTCCAATGGCAAACCAACCAGCCGGCGCGGCCGGCCAAACGGAGGACCGCCTCCTGCAGCCGCGGGAGCGCGCCATGATGAGCTTCTGATGAACGAACGGTTGCTCAGTTCCGAGCCACCACCTCATGGACGGACGATGGACGCATACACGTCTCGTCGCCACTGTGCGACGAAGGCCAGCAGCTCCCAGTCCTGCATCGTTGTCGTCGTCGTCGACTCTGCAAGTCTGCATGAGCGCGCGGAAGCAGGAGAGGCACTGGGACCCTCGCCATTAATTCCCGGTTTGGACGTTACTCGCTCGGACAGGATTCCTCGAAGCGAGGCATGTGCTGATCCGATCGCTGTGCGAGCGAGCTTGGAGATCGAGCCGGTCCTTGTTCTTCTTTTTCTTTGATTTGATGATGATTTGAGACCTGTAACCTAGTCCGTGTCGCAGTAGCAGATGCTGGAGGACATGGATTCGTCTCCTCTGCCATCGATCGCCCACGCAATGCATGCTGTCTACAACCCTATCGTTCTGATTTGATCCCCTATGCCTATCCACGTAGGAGTAGTAGTACAGTCCCGGAGCATCTTTGAAAGTCCTGTGAGACGAACGAAGAAGCGATGAACGCCTGTGAATGGAATGGAATTCTGAATCCAGCAATGGCGCACTCGATCGAGCCTCCAATCAGATTCTAATGATTGGGATAAAGCTGCCATCAATAATCAGCCTGTGAACGTGGAAGCAGCCAGCAGCGACTCACTCGATCTCAGCCCGCGCTAAAAGTGATCATGGCCGGTGACGAATCGCACAGAGCGTGGGCTCCGCCTCTACTACATGGCCTTCTGAATCCAAAGCCACGGACGTGACCTCTTGTCTCTCTCCCGGGCACGGCCCTTGATTGTGTGCGCGCCACCACCACGACAACGGCGGTGCGCTGTGCCGTGCATGCTGCTGCGGCCTCTGCTCGCGGCCGCGGCCGCACAGGAACACGATTCACGGGCGGCCGCGTCAGGTCACGAGTGAGATCGAGAAGAAAACACAACCGCGCCGTGGAATCTTCCGTTTGTTTAGTTGCTCGGCTGCTCGCCATCTCTGTGTATGAGCAGGCTCCTTTTCAGCTTTCCCCCTGTTCCGTGGGAGTTGCATGTGTTCGGAGGCAAAACCTTGCGCTCGATCGCTGATCGATCGATCATCATGTTGGCGGTCAAAAAGGTAGCTACGAGTTCCTGGCGCCATATCATGGACGCAATCATCGTTCTTTGATGCTACTACTTCAGTACGAAATCTTTGTAGAGACAGGTAACTCCGTTTTTTCATGGGTGCAATCACAGCAGGTACGGAATATAGGTAGTACTCCTAGATGTTGTCTAGTTAAGCGACAGACACAGTCACAGCGTCGCCATCTAGTACTATTTGGTTCACTGCTTATTCGGCAAATACATTTGGATATATGCGATCCTCAGGTTTAGAGATACACTGAGTAAAATGACAGGAATTGAAGTGCGAAACCGTAACTTCATTTTGTACCGGTGGTAACGGTTGGAAGGAACCATGTAACAGAGGTTGCAGGGGCGGCGTAAATGCACTGCTCCACTCGTGGAGTATACAAGCGCTCGCCTTGCTGAGTCGGCACAGCATGCACAGTAGCACTATCGCAGAACGTCGAAGGAATGCATTCAAACGCTGCAAGATTCCGCTGATACCGCAATGCAGGGTACGTTGCCGCCCGGACCCTGCTGCTCCAATTAAATTCTGAAAGGTAGATATCGCCTTATTTAAGAGATGGCAAATCAATTTCCATAGCTCAAAGTACCACTGTACTACTCGGTTATAAGTTTTCGGTAAATGAAGTAACAACGCAATCTCTATGCAGGGAAGACTGAACTCAATTCGAAGCCCCGTTGAACAGTACCAGGCCCGTCCCGCCGCATGTGCGGACGGTGCGACCGAACAGGGCCCTCAAAATGTTGGGCCCCCAAAATTCTACCATGTATATACGTATTTCCTGGCCCAAGGCAACGGAATATCATACGACATAGACACTCGATCGATCGATGCAGCCCTTGATTGTTGTTTCCTCACGTGGTCATGCCGCCATCTCCTGATTGATCGCTAGCTGAACCTGAAGAGACGACGCCCAGGCCCTGCTGAGACGACCTGTCTCCTCTCCTTTGGTGCAGCGTTGTGACTCCAGGCTCCAGCGAACGGCGCCGTCGCCGCCGGTAACGCCCAGAAACTTCATCCGTTCGTCATCTCTTCAGCTAAGGCCCTAGTTGATTAAGGTTTATGATCTGCAGTCTGTATATCTCTCATTCCCAAGTCTTGTTTTAGTTTTCCCCGTCGATTATTAATAATTGATCAGTGCATAATCAATTTTAGTTGGCCCTAGGCTAGGGATGTTCTTCAAACCGGATCAGAAAGTATGCTTTAGGTTGTGAAAAGCGTAAGAAGAAACAAAAACAAGAAAATCTGGATAAATCTCTAAAAGAAGCTATGGATAAATTTGTTTTGAGGGATTCACAAGGTCCTTCCGATAATCATAGAATTGTTTATTATGACATTTTTTCAATTAAATTGGGGCCTCGGTAAATATTTTGCACCGGGCCTCCAAAATCTTCGGGACGGCCCTGACAGTACTAGCATGGCCGTGACTAGGGCTCTGGCAACTGCCGGTGCAGACTGCTTGGGTCGTTATAAGAAGCCATTTCCGGTTTGTTTACTTGCTGCTCGTCCCAGAAAGGTAACGTGGCATTTTCGCTGAGACCATGTTTTTATATACTGCACTACTCTACGTTGCATGCCCCCATCCCGAGAACGTACTGCCTCTCCGGCCCTGCAATTGCATGCAACCATGCAAGAACAATAACAGCTACGGCACAAGAAGAGAATTGATTGGCAGAGTCCACTCTGTACCTTTAAAACTTGTCAGTTCAACATTGCCACGAAAGGTACAAGTATGAGGGGTCTCTTCCTTCCGATCATTTTTCAAAGCTACCTTCCGTCAAAAGAAAAACTTACTCAGTTGGCCCTCTTAGTTCCAAAGCATCACTTAGTACTAGCAAGGTTGGACTAGTCTCGGTTCCAAAGGCGCTTTGCAACGGTAAAAAGAGGAAGAGTTACTAATGTGCACAACCAACGGAGCGCGCATTTTGCACCTTATACTTCACCTAACCACTATACTAGTCAGTTGACTCTCCGCACAGTGGCTAACCCTTCCAAACGCTAGCTAGAGTAGCAACGAACTCTGAAACCGATGACGCCGATGAGTAAACAAACAACGGCGCACGACGTGCACACATAACATACTGTATATACGCTTGCTGGCTAGGCAGGCATGTCGCGGCAGCAACAGAGATTCCCAGCACAAACGCAAACTCCTAAACCTAATTAATTAGGCGCGCAGCGCATGCAGGTCGTCCAAGCTAGGCAGCCCTCACGTGGGAGGCCCCGTAAACGCGGCGCCACTGCCGGCCGGGCGACAGATCAAACAAGCGCAGGGATGAGTTTGGTAGGGATCACCGGCTGGCCGCTAGATCGGTGGCAGCCAGCTGGGCTGGGCACCGTGGGTCGACGAGTGGATAGTCAAAGAAAGATCAGCCAGCTCTGCTCTGCCGAGGCGCCAGCTTTCCCGAACTGCTGGTGGCCTTCTTCCTCATCACGAGCAGGATAGCTCTGCCACTGAATGCATGGAAGGGGGGCCAATTAGCGGATGAACTAGAGAACAGGGGGAAATGGCCAGGAGGACCGGCGCAGGGCGTATGACCATGCGGGTCGAGCCGAGCGCATAGGGCCTCCGCGCATTGATCACGTTTGTAACCTTGCTTATTAAGGGCCCTTGGCATCGCCTTTTTGACGTGCTTCTGCATGCATATATAGGAGTAATAGGTTTCTGTTCTCTTCCTTTCTCGTCTGCTACAGTACAGAGCGGCGGAGAAAGGCGTTCTTCTCGGCGCCGGGCCGAATCTGCTGCTTCCCCCTCCCCTCTGGTGCCCTCGTCGGCGCCGGAGGGGGAGGGGAAGCCGGTTCCTCCGGCTGCTGTACAGTTTTAGCTCTAGTCTTCTAGGTTAGGTGCTAAATAAGTTCCTCCATGGAGTTGTTGTGCCATGGGGTGATTTGGTTCTTCCCCGTCGACGGAGCTGTTGGCGGTGTGAAGCTTTTGTTCCTCCTCCTCCTCTCTGTTGCCGGTGTGGTGGGTGTTGGTGCGGGGTCTGCTGATTCCGGTCCATCAGTCGGCGACAACGGAGGCGCTGTGAGGTTAGTTTTCCTGCTTTTTGGCGAAAGGGCGGGAGATCTTGTCTTCCCCGATGGTGGGATGCTGTTCCGGGTTGTCGATTTGGTCGGCAACGGCGGATCCTTGTTCCGGTCGTCGGTTGTTTGGCCGACGGCGGCGGATTTCCTTTCCTCTCCCTCCCCTGTTGTGTCAATGGCCGACGTCCGTTCAACGTTGAAGATTTGCTTTGGTGAGAGACCAGGGCGATGGATCTTGCGGCATCACCATGCTATGGAGTTGCTCAGCAGGTGGGGAGATGGAGCTTTACGCCGGCGATGTTGCTGGCGATGTATTCCTGGGCAGGAGTGTTACAGTGTTCTCTGTAATTTCTTTCTGTCTCAGGGTCTTTTCTGTAAGAAATCGGGGATGTACTGTGCTCTTATCTTCTAATACAATTTGCCCCTTTCGCAAAAAAAAAGGAGTAATAGGTTTCTTGGATCTTGGATCGTGGTATCCATGATCGATCGGGTGGTGCATGGGATCAAGGGCGATCCAAACATGGCACTGGCAGAGGCAGTGGTACGACTCCTGTGGCGTCCTTGGAAACTTTTGACAAACTAGTCACTTCGCTGGGATCTTCCTGTTGTCTTGAAGTGCAGGGCGAGAAGCTTAACTGAGCATTGCATCACGCATGATTTTATTAGGTAGGATAAATTAGCACACGACTTAATCTCACTTTGCAGGTGCCAGCAGTCGTTGGTGCTTCGCGCGCGGTGACGCTCATTGATTAGTTCTCAAGTCTTTCGGATGTGACAAGTAATATATATTGCAATCAGCAAAATCCAATGAAAAACGTTCGATCGAACGTCACGTCATGAATAAAGAGGGAAAAAGAAATACAGTAACAAGTAGCGCGCAACGTACGTGGAGCTATGTGCACAACGGACCCAAGCCGAAAATGAGCAGGCAACGTAGCCATGAGTGAGCTTTATGACCAATCAGCAAGGCTTCAGGCAGGTGCGTGCGATCGCAAGACAACAAGGAGGCTGGCAACAAGGTGAAGGGTCCGGGGCTGATCAAAGAAGAAGAAGCGAGCCCACGACGTGCGATCGAGCAACTGATGATTGATCGCTACTTGATCGACGTGAAGTTACGACGATCGAGCGCCTGCAGCCTGCCTGTTCGTGTGCAATCCGACGCGCGCCGAAATCAACGCGCGGCCGGCCCGTATGCTCAGATCAAGTAGCACTGTTTGGGAGGTCTCATCAATTCCGCAAGTTGCAGGTGGACGATGCTAACGGTACAGGGAACAGAGGAACAGACGAACAGATCACGTCGACAAGCTACACGTATAGTACTGTTGGTGGTGGTGGTGGTGCGTGTTTAGGTGGAGATAGATGATGGATCGGAAGGAGGAGAATGGGACGTCGTCGTTGGGCCGTAGCTAGCTCCTGAAACCCGAACCCCTTGGCTCACGCCCCCGATACGGTTTCGTGTGTCCTCGCGCTTTGCCGCTGTGTGCGTGACGGCTAGGAGGAGGTGCCGTGTGCGCGAGCGAGCCGGGTTTGGTGCGGCGCGGCTTGGGAGCGCATGCTTGGCCTCACGCGGCGCGGCGGGGGACGGGGGCGCCGTTGCTTCCACGGCTTCGGCGGACGGCGAAAATACGTGCGATCGATGGAACCTGTGATGGAAGGGAAATTTGAGTGGACTGTCGGATGGGTGTCAGGACCCTGAATCTAAATCACTTGCACATGGCCAAGGAGGAGAAACTGGTACAGTCCCCGCTGGAGATCAACGGTGAATGATGCAGGATAACGTTTCAAGAGCATCTAACGGCTGGTAGTCATCGCTGTCAAAACGCGCCTTACTGTTACTTTTCTGGAAAGAGCATGCTGTAATTTCTGTCTTTTCCCTTTCGTTATATAGGCTAAGCCTCATCCTGGAGAACTTGAGAAAGAAGTTGCCATTATTATCTTAGCTTAGAGGTAGCTTCCGTATCCATATGTAATCAGATCTGGAGGGATTTTGCAGCTGAATTAATAGAAGCTGGTATCTTGCTGTGAGTTGTGCGTTCCTTTTGCTCTCTGTTCTGCCGTTCTTCCTTTCGTTCTCGTCGGATCTCATCAGGGTCCTGACAATTGGTTATCAGAGCTGCGATTCCTCGGCCGAAAATTTTTCCCCACCACCCACCCAGGTGATTTGCTATGGTTTGGAAGGTTCTACCCCTCTTCCTGTAAAATTCCAAGTAAATCCCACCCACCCAACCCATCTGACGAACAAGCTAGCAGGAATTTCTTCCAAGATCTAGGTTGCTGGGCAGTTCGTGTCTCGGTCCCAGTGTAAAATCCCTACGATTCGGTGGAGAACTGTCCTTGCGGTGGCGACGGAGGAGGTGAAGATTCAGGCTAGGGTTCCTTGGCAAGTCCAAGGGTAAAATCTCCGGGTGCCGATCTCTTCACCAGGCGGCGGTAGAATTGAAATTGTGCCTTCACAGGGAGGGATTCGTCCTGAACTGCGCACAATTTCACTATGGCGGACGCATCAGCAACAAAAGGGAAGGTTGTGAATGGATCTTCCGATCCAGGCACGGAGGCGTTGGCGGCGGTAGAATCACTGAAGACTGATGTCGCGTCCCTGCAAGCACGCGTGTTGCAGATCGAAGCTGGTGGAAAAGAGCTCAGTAAAACTGTCACTGCAATGGCGGATGAAGTCACTAACATGTACAAGGTCATCATGAACTGGGGCAACGGAAGTGAGATGGGAAGTGCAGAGAAGGCACCTCGACCTGCACCAACACCAGCTCAAACAACTCAACAGCATACAACTCCAAGTTTCTCTCAGTTGACCGAAGAGGAATTGGCTTTTCTGCAGAAACAGGAAGCTGCAGGTAAAATCACACTGCACTACCCACCTCCTGAGTTTACTGGGAAAGATGCACCTGGAGCATCTTCGTCAGACAAACCAAAGGAAACCATCCCAGCAACAACCTTGTTTGAAAACCAAGTGCCTAACCCAAGTGTGCAACAGCATCAAGGACTACCTGAGCATCAGGAACTGCACCATTGGCCACAAAACAATGACACCAACTTCAGTATGTCTATTGCGAGACCCAAGCTTGATTTTCCAGTTTTTACTGGTGATGACCCTACTAGTTGGTTGAATTTGTGTGAAAAATACTTTGCTTTGGCTAATGTTCCTCTTAACAAGTGGGTTCCTTTAGCTGTCTTACACTGTCATGGTATTGCTGAACATTGGTGGAGAACCTTACGCTTGCCAGCAAGTCAACAGACATGGTCTGATTTCAGAATTTTAGTGGGCAACAGATTCTCTATTTACAGCAGTTTCTCTATTGTTGAGCAATTTCATCAGGTCAAGCACACAGGCACTGTTACAGAGTATATAGCCAAGTTTGAAGAGTTATTGGGCCTGATACAAAGTCAACATCCAGCCATGTCTGAAATGTATTATGTTGGAAGTTTCATTGCAGGATTGAAAGATAATATCAAGCACAATCTCACTGCTCACAACCCTCTATCTCTTAGTGAAGCTTATTGGAGGGCAAAAGAATTGGAGAAAGGCACATTGATGAGGAAAGCAGTCACTGGAGGCCCATATCAGAGACCCAGTTTCCAGTACCAATCAGCAACTCCACAAAAGTTACCTCCACCACCCCTCCAACAATCTCAACCACCAAAACAACAACCTCAGCAACCCTTAAACAACAACCAGCAAGCCACCAGGAACAGAAAGGAACAAGTATGCTGGGGATGCAATGAACCTTGGACACCCCAACATAAATTTGTATGCAAGTATAGAAGGGCTATAAATGCTATGGCCATGAGCCCAGAGAACTGGTTGGCTGTTGAACAACAGATGGAAGAAGCATACAACAATGACACTCCAGTCAATGATCAGGGTGATCAGCATGGGGAACAACCAGATCACCAACAAGAACAACAACTCATGATGTTATCAGCTACTGCAGCTGCTGGTCTCACATCCACAACTACCTTCTCAATAATTGTTAATATTGGAGGAAAAAGAGCAACTGCATTGATAGACAGTGGTAGCACTGATACATTCATGGACTCTTCTTTTGCTTCCAAGACAAACTGTCCAATCACTACTACTAGCCCACACAAAGTTAAAGTAGCTGGTGGAGGATTTCTGGAATCAGGAGCAGAAATTTCTCAAGTCAATTATACAATCAAGAAGTCCACTTTCACAAATGGTTTCAAGTTATTGCCACTGAAAGGACATGACATTGTCCTTGGCTGTGACTGGATTAAGAAGCACAGTCCAATTGGCTTGGATCTTAGAGATGATAAACGATCCTTGACCATAACCAAAGATGGGGTTCAGAAGATGACATTCTCTGACTATACTGAACCAGGTGAAGAATGCATTATTGACCCTGAACATATGGAAAAAATGGTCAGCAAAGGCATCATTGGTTATGTATTGCAGATTCACTTGATTCACTCAGAACATCCTGAGAAAGTACATAACATTCCAGCCAGTATTGAGTTCATACTTGACAGGTTTAGAGATGTATTTCAGGAACCCCAAGGTCTACCTCCTTCTAGAGCTTGTGATCATGCAATACCACTGAAGCCTGGTAGCAAACCGCCAAACAAAAGACCTTACAGGATGCCACATAAACAGAAAGATGAGGTTGAAAAGCTTATCAAAACTATGTTACAGGAGGACATAATCAGACCAAGCTCAAGCCCATATTCTTCACCTGCAATTCTGGTAAGGAAGAAAGATGGATCTTGGAGATTGTGCATTGACTATCGAGACCTCAATGATCAGACAATAAAAAACAAATTCCCCATTCCTGTCATTGAAGATCTCTTAGATGAACTCTTTGGTGCACAAGTATTCAGCAAGCTTGATCTACGAAGTGGCTATCACCAGATCAGAATGAGAGAAGAGGATGTCCATAAAACTGCTTTCAGCACATATTTTGGCCACTTCGAATATACTGTCATGCCATTTGGCTTATCCAATGCACCAGCAACTTTCCAATCTCTCATGAATCAACTTTTCTCTCCTTATCTCAGAAAATTTGTCTTGGTTTTCTTTGACGATATTCTGGTATACAGCAAAAACTTGGAAGATCACAAAGTTCACTTGAAAATGGTTTTTGCTGTCCTGAGAGAACATAAACTGTCAGCAAAAATGAGCAAGTGTGTATTTGCTACATCATCTGTTGAGTACCTGGGCCATATTATCAGTGGAGAAGGAGTGGCTACTGATCCTGCTAAGATACAAACCATTGTTGATTGGCCTTTACCTAAAACAGTGAAAAAGTTGAGAGGGTTCCTAGGCTTGACTGGGTATTACAGGAGGTTCATCAAGAATTATGGGCTAATCTGCAGGCCTCTACATGATCTCCTCAAAAAGGATGCTTTCAAGTGGACAGATACTCATACGGCAGCCTTTGAACAGCTTAAACAACACATGACACAAGCACCAGTCCTGGCCTTGCCTGACTTTTCTCAGCCATTTGTCCTAGAAACAGATGCCTCTGGCACTGGACTTGGAGCAGTTATAATGCAAAAAGGAAGACCACTGGCCTTCTTCAGCCAAAGCCTAGGTCCAAAGGCTGCTGTCCAGTCAACATATCACAAAGAAGCTCTGGCTATTCTTCAGGCCTTGAAGAAATGGCGCCATTACTTTCTGGGTCATACCTTGATCATTAAGACTGATCAAAAGAGCTTAAAACATATGATGACTCAAAGAATCAGTGAGGGCATCCAACAAAAATTATTGATGAAGCTCTTGGAATTTGATTATTCCATTGAATACAAAAAGGGTAAAGAAAATGCAGCAGCTGATGCTCTATCAAGAATGCATGAAGCTTGTCTGGCAATCTCTGCTCCCTTACCTACTTGGTCAACTGAAATTGAACAAAGCTACCTTGAGGATCCTCATCTACAAGCACTGATAGAGAAATTGGCTGTATCTCCAACAGCAGTCCCAAATTACACTCTGCATGCTGGTATCCTTAGGTTTAAAGGAAAAATTGTGATTGGCCCTAAAATTGAGTTGCAGAAGCAGATAATGGACAGCCTTCATTCATCAGCACTTGGTGGCCATTCAGGGGTGAGAGCTTCATATCACCGAATCAAAAGAATATTCCACTGGCCCAATCTGAAGAAAGCTGTAGAACAGTTTATCAGTGAATGCCCCATCTGTCAAAGAGCTAAGGGTGAAAATTGTCATTACCCTGGATTGTTAGACCCTCTCCCCATTCCTGAATCAGCTTGGTCATCTATTAGCATGGACTTTATTGAAGGCTTACCCAAGTCCAACAACAAGAATGTCATCATGGTGGTTGTAGACAGATTCACTAAATATGCTCACTTCTTGACCCTGACACATCCATTTACAGTTCACCAGGTGGCACAATTGTTTTTGGACAACATCTTCAAATTGCACGGACTCCCAGCATCCATCATATCTGATAGGGATAGAATATTCACCAGTCAGCTATGGCAAGATATTTTCAATGCTCTCAAAGTCAAACTGAACTATAGCAGTGCCTATCACCCTCAAACGGATGGCCAAACTGAGAGAGTGAACCAATGCTTGGAGAATTACTTGAGATGCATGACATTCATGGAACCGAAGAAGTGGAATTCTTGGCTTCCCCTGGCTGAATGGTGGTACAACACCAATTACCACACTTCATTGAAATGCACACCATTTGAAGCACTCTATGGTACCCCACCTCCAATGATAACTGAGGTAATGATTCCTGGCCCAGAATCTTCAGCTCTTGAGTTTCTGCACCAGAAGCAGGAAATGATATCCAAGCTCAAACAAAACCTGATCCAAGCTCAAGCAAGAATGAAAAAATATGCTGATGCAAAGAGAACTGAAAGGTCATTTGAGGTAGGAGATATGGTCTACATCAAGCTTCAACCATTTAGACTTACTGCTTTTGACATTAGACAGCCACTGAAATTAACTACCAAGTTCTATGGTCCATTCAGAATTCTGGAAAAAGTGGGAGCAGTAGCTTATAAACTGCAATTACCTGACAGTGCTCAAATACATGATGTTTTCCATGTCAGTCAGTTGAAGAAGCATATTGGCCCCAAAGCTATTCCTCAGGCGAACCTACCTCTTGTCACACCTGACGGTCATATCAAGATTGAACCAGTTACTGTCTTACAGACAAGAGCAGTTCCAAGAGGTGACACTGTCACTACACAGTGGAAAATTCAATGGTTGAACCTTACTGACAATGAAGCTACTTGGGAAGACGCTGATTTCGTCAAAGCAGTCTTTCCATCATTCTACTACAAGACCATCAAAGATTGGTTCCCTAACACCAAGGAAGTTCCTCCTGCAAATAATCCTCGTGGACAAGGACGCTCTCAAGGGGGGAGGAGTGTCAGGACCCTGAATCTAAATCACTTGCACATGGCCAAGGAGGAGAAACTGGTACAGTCCCCGCTGGAGATCAACGGTGAATGATGCAGGATAACGTTTCAAGAGCATCTAACGGCTGGTAGTCATCGCTGTCAAAACGCGCCTTACTGTTACTTTTCTGGAAAGAGCATGCTGTAATTTCTGTCTTTTCCCTTTCGTTATATAGGCTAAGCCTCATCCTGGAGAACTTGAGAAAGAAGTTGCCATTATTATCTTAGCTTAGAGGTAGCTTCCGTATCCATATGTAATCAGATCTGGAGGGATTTTGCAGCTGAATTAATAGAAGCTGGTATCTTGCTGTGAGTTGTGCGTTCCTTTTGCTCTCTGTTCTGCCGTTCTTCCTTTCGTTCTCGTCGGATCTCATCAGGGTCCTGACAATGGGTAAAGCAACGGACACGGTTGAACAAGAGAGTTGAGGACGAGGAGTCGAGTGGTGTAGGCTATGGCGCGAACCGGCGAAACACGGGCACGGCTGAGAGGAGTCTCCGGCGAGCGCGCGATCTCACCTCGAGACCGGAGAGAAGACACCGTTCCGGCATTCCAAGCGCGGCTCTGATCAGAACTACTTCAGATTTCATCAGTACAGCGGCACTGTAGCGACTGGCGACTGCTACTGATACTCGCAAAAAAAAAAAATATTGTATCCCAGACTGGCCACGTTTTGTATGGATTCAGGCCCCTTTTTTGTGGCGCGTGTGGGCCTAGAGAGGCAGCGAAAGGGCCCATAAAACACGAAAGGAGCGTTTGGTTGGGCCGGTTTGGCACGCACGACTTCTGGCTCAGATTGACCCAGCTCATTTGGCCCATCCTCAATTACAGTCCAACTGAGATCATGTACAAAATCAGAGAGCCTTCGTTCAAATTTCATTCCATCATCATTTACCTATCGAAAACCACGCTAACGGATATCAAAAGGCAGTAAGGGCTACACGGCTCTGGAATCTCTCGCTAGATTAGCATTGCAGTACTAGCAATGACACTCATGGGACGGTTATGGCTACTCCGCCAGCGGCATGAAGCCGTGCCATCCCTCTTTTCTGATGAAGCGACACAGTTGTTGAAGGACCCAGAGACCTCGTCAACTGGAGCAACCAACTCGATTCCGTTGGACTTCAGAGAATCGAGTAATCAACGTTCAAGCTCGCCGCACAGTAGTGCCGCCGCCTATCAATAATTCGCCCTGGCCACAGTCTACAAAGCTGACTAGTACGCCAAAACGAAACCCCGATTTCCCTTTCGAATAAAAGAACCATGCCGCCGCATCACCCTCATCTGGTAGCCATCAGTTTGCGCCCACTTGCACTGTGGCTGACATCGTTCGCTAAGATTCCGAGCTATCTCTGTGCTTACGGACGGCTGTAGCCTCTCTTGAGGTCAAGGCCGGATACTCTTTTCTCATTATCTAAAAATCTCTGTGCTTACGGGCCTCATGTAATCAGTCATTTGTTTCTCCCATTAAAATGCAAATGCAACCGCTTCACGTTCCGTTGATATATGTTCGGACAGCAACAAGCGGTCAAAGTCGTGACGGAACTGCTATTGATTTTTAGCTCGGGTTTGTTTGAAGCAGCCGTTGAGGATCGGATTCGGGCGTGCCTGCAGAGTCCTTTGATCCACGGGTTGACCTCCTGTGAATAAACGGCTAATGGCGTACCTACTCTTTTCTTCGTCAAAGTTCGTATTTGAACAGCATAAAGTAAAGTACTGCTACCATGTATGAAATGCATCGATTCCCAAATTAGAACAAGAACTTGAATATATCAACCGTGGAACAAAATAGAGCATATTTACAAGCAACCAATAACTGATTGGACGCATAATTTGTTATTCTTTTTTTTTTAAAAAAAGAAAAAGAACAGAAAATGGTATGAAATTGCACTAGGGGCTCAATGTCTGATTGAGCTCCCTTCTGCAATGGAGCTCTCTATAGCAGAACTCTGTTGCACTAAATATTTGCACGCGGATGACCTTCAAATCACGTAATCCGACCACCCGAACTGACCGGTGCTACCGGGCGCCAGCGAAATGACCGGTGTTCCGGGAAACCGCGAAAGCCGGTCGGAAACCGCTACAAAATTCGAAAACCAAATTTTGAACCAAAAAACTCCGAAGTGAACGGTAAACCGGTCCGGTTTACCGGTAAACAGGACGTATTTGCCGGAAAATCAGACCGAAATTCGAAAAAACCGATTTGAGAGGAAAAAATGCAAAAAAAATGAAATTTTCAAAAAAATGAAACAAAAATATGTAAAAAAACTAGATGCAATTTGCAGTGCATTGGTGCAAGAAAAACTCGAAAATTCGATCGTTTACTCGGTTAAAAAAATCGATGAATGTTGCAGGTTCAAAAGGAAAAAAAAGAAAAGAAGTTTTTTCTTTTTTTCCTTCCCTTTTCAACACAGAAAACTTCCTCGATTTTTTTCGCCCATCAAAACGATCGATTTCTCGTGTTCTTCTTCCACTAACTTGCTGCAAATTTCATCTAGTTTTTTTTACATATTTTTGTTTCAAATTTGTTCAAATTTTCAAAATTTTTTGAATTTTAAAACCGAAAACCGGATTTCCGGGTAAACCGGACCGGACCAGTTTTTCCGGTTTTCGTGAAACCTGTCCGGTTTACCGCGGGATTGCAATCCTTGGGTCACACCAGGTTGCTCTTCCGGCCGCCCCTGCGGCGCCGCCTTCTTTCCGATAGCCTTCGCTGGGTTCCCAACTGCCGTGGTCCCGTCCGGCACGTCCCGGAGCACGACGGCCCCAGCTCCGATCTTGGCCCCGGCTCCAATGCGCACATTGCCGAGCACGCTTTTTCCGGCACCGATGAGCACCCCGTCCCCGACCTTGGGGTGGCGCTCGCCGGACTCCTTCCCGGTTCCGCCCAGCGTGACGCCATGCAGTATGGACACGTCGTCGCCGACGACGGCCGTCTCGCCGATGACGACGCCGGTGGCGTGATCGAACAGGATGCCGCATCCAATGCGCGCCCCGGGGTGGATGTCGACGCCGAACACCTCGGAGGTGCGGCTCTGGAGGAGGAGCGCCGGCGCCGCGCGGCCGTCGGACCAGAGCCCGTGCGCGGCGCGGTGCGCCTGCAGGGCCAGGAACCCCTTGTAGTAGAGGAAGCAGTGCACCATCTTGTCGCAGGCCGGGTCTCGGTCGCGCGCCGCAAGCAGGTCGGCGCGGGCCGCGCGCCCCGCCTCCGGGTGCGCCGCGAGCGCGCCGGCCAGGAGGTCGCGGAGCGCGTCCTGCGGCAGCGCGCCGGGGACGCAGAGCTTGGCGGCGAGGTGCGCGGCGAGCGCGGACTCCAGCGACGGCCGCGACAGGACGAGGTCCGCGTAGAACTTGCGGAGCAGCGGCTCGGACTCCGCGTCCGCCTGCGGCTCCGCGCGTAGCTCGTGCCACACCTCGTCGCCGCCGCTGCCACCGCCGTTCCGGCTCGCGGGCGACGATACCGCGGCCGCCACCGGTCGTTGGTCCGTGGCGCACTCCGGCGGGTACCGGAAGATGGAGCCGGAGAGGCGGCCGGCGTGCGTGGGCTGCCACTTGTCGACGCAGGCAGCCATTTGCGCGGCTAGTTGCGGGCAGAGGAGGAAGAAGAGGTGGAGGAGGAGGTCTGGGCGTTGCGTTTGAGCTGGGAGGCTGTTGTGGTTACCCGAGAGGCGACACCTATATATACTGTCCGGCGCCGTCGGAGGAGGCGGACGGAGGCGGACGGAGGCGAAGAAGCTTCAGAGAAGAAGCGTGCTGGGCGACACGTACGTGATCCAGCAAGGGCCTGGAGGCCGCGAAGCAGGCTGCTCGCGTTTGTTTTTGGCATCTCTCTCTCTCTCTCTCTCTCTCTTCCGTTGGTGGCAAGCTAGCTAGCTGCACGCTGACTGTATATATCCGCCTCAATATTTGCCCAGAATATACCCAGATGGATGATGCTCTAACCTCGCAAGCAATTAACGCGTCCATGTTCGTGTTCGGCGACTGAACCTCGTGACCGTTTGTTTGTAAGGAATTCATGATCACAAGAGATCGGAAGAAATCTGTCGTACCATAACAGTCATGTCCTTATATATTACCATGTTCTATGGATGGAGAAACTGGAACAGAGAAACCCTGTAGCAGCAGTGGACGATCGATCAACAAGAAAGGCGTCCACTGCCTCGATCCATGATGGAGCATATCCCCCAAGGATTCCTGCCACTTAATTCGTCCGGACCAACAGTACAGCAGCGGTTTCGCTGCTGCAAAAAAGGCAGCCAGTACCAGTTTACGACTCGATGGGGACAATCGATGGGGACACGTTATCAGGACCCAACAACTCGTCATTATGTCAATGCCATCTTCTGATTGGTCTGTGCTTACCAGTTTACGACTCGAGAGACCATTTCCTTGTTTGGACAAGCGTTTCCCTATCAGTTGATTAGCACCAGACATTCACAGGAAAGAGTGAAGACCGGATGTGTCATGTGTGCGCCGTGGTCAATCAGTTTGTCCAGGCCACCTTGTCATCAACAACTTGCGCCGCTACTGTAAGCGACGGACGAGGCGGACCACTGTAATTAAGCATTCAATTCTTTCAGCCCCGATGACGGGCTGAGAACATTCAGCGTCAGTCCCTCGCCGCTTTTCGTGAATGGTCGCGTTAGTGATTGCGTGAATATGGAAAGCTGAAAGAGGCGTGTCAGTTAAAGGCGTCGATCACCTGCCTGCGGCCCCCAATGTCTCTCTGCTCGTACTTAAACTCTTCAAGCGTGAATCGTCACGATTCAGATCGAGTTGGCACACTGGCACATGCAATTATTTTGCTAAGACCTCGGTGTGTAAGGAATTCTCTCAGAGAAGATGATCCTTCGAAATTCGACGCTCCCTTTTCTCATGCCAAATTCTTTGCTAAATTCATGGCTTCAGTTCACCACAAATTAAACGGTGCAGGTCGATCGAGCCGTGCAAACACAAAGCAAAAAACAAATAAATAAAAATCCTGAAACTTGTAGGTCGCGTGTGAAATGGATAATGCCGGCCGTGGAGGAGATTGAAGCTAGACAGGAAGCAGCCAGATTGGCCGTGGCGTGGAGGGCAAAGGCAATGGAATGGAGCGCGCACCACAGCTGGCGGCTGGCAGCTGCTCGTACGCGAGGGGGGTGGGTGCCCTGGGCGATACGTCGTCGTGAGGCCGGCATGTGTGGAAGACGGCAGCCCGGGCGCTGGCGGCCACGCCGCACCTTTCCGACGCGCGCGCGCGCGCCATCAATGCGCGGGGTCACACATCGCGCCGCGCTGGCGCGCCCATGCCCCTCCGTTCCCTTCCGCCGTCGCTCTCCCACCGCCCCGCCAGACCTCGCCCCTCTCTGCTTATCTCTCGCGCGCGTTCTGGCCTTCGGCGGGTGTATATATCGGCAGCACGGCCGGTTTAAAAGCTACAGTTGCAGTTGCGCACGTACACACCTGTACGTGTCTGAGGTGGCGATCGATGGAGTCGATAACGGAGCGGCCGATGGTGGCCGACGGCGTCGCGGGCGGAGGGATCGGGCGGACCAAGTCTGACCAGCTGCCGCCGTCGCAGACGTCGCTGAGCCGGACGGAGTCGGCGGAGACGGTGCTGAGCACCAAGTCGACGAACGAGGTGGCGACCACCCTGTCGCGCAAGTCCAGCTTCGGGAGGAAGCGCCGCTCCGCGTCGGTCGGCGGCGGGAACAACCACCGGAGCCACATCCGCAAGTCGCGGAGCGCGCAGCTGAAGCTGGACATGGACGAGCTCGTCAGCAGCGGCGCCGCGCTCAGCCGCGCTTCCAGCGCCAGCCTCGGCTTCTCCTTCACCTTCACCGGCTTCACGCCGCCGCCACGGGACATCTGCTCCGCCGACCCCATGCCCTTAAGCGACGACGACAGCCGTACGTACCCACCTCTCTGACGACATAAGTATAGCCTGTCGTCATTCCGACGACGAGTACTTGCATGGTGCATGCTCTGCTGACAATCTAATGAATCTAGTATATGTGCATCATCATGCAGCGATGGACCTCGAGGCCGGCACGCGGCGCAAGAAGCTGATGACCGAGCCGACCTTGCCGATATACCTCAAGGTAAAACAAAACAAAATGAAACACCAAGCTCAAGCATCAGCAAGAAAAAGCTCTGTACTATTATTCTAACGAAACGGCCGGCGTGCGTGCGTGCGTGCATGGCTGCGGTGAGCGTGCAGTTCGCGGAGGTGAAGTACAGGGTGCCGGCGAAGGGGTCCTCGCGGGAGATCCTGAGCGGGATCTCCGGGTCGGCGTCCCCCGGCGAGGTACTCGCGCTGATGGGCCCGTCCGGCAGCGGCAAAACCACGCTGCTCAGTATCCTCGGCGGGAGGACCGGCGGCGCCGCCGGCGCCGTCGAGGGCAGCATCTCCTACAACGACGAGCCGTACTGCAAGTCCCTCAAGCGCAGGTAATCCACCTACTAGCTGGGTGCCGTACGTGTGAGGGCATGCATCGTCGCTCGTAGCTGATGAGTTTTTCATCACTCCTTCTAGCTAGATGCGCTTATTAATTAGTTGTGTGGTCAGTAGCTTTCGATGAGTTTAAGTCTACTGATGAGGTGTTGGTTATAGCTACAGGTGTAGTCCATGGACGCGTTGCTGTGCCTGTCTAGCTAATAAAGGAGAGCTTAGCTGGCTACCTAGCCCATGATTCACGGTTATCCTGCTAATCGGGTAACTGTTCATGGCTCCTTTCTCACTTTGTTTGCTGCTGCTGCTGATGCTACTAGAGAGAGCCTTTTTAATCGCAAAACCTTTTGCCAAGGTACAGAGCCTTTTTAACTGTATGACGAACCTCGACACTTTCGGCCTTTGCTCAGAAATCGGAAATGGCCCAGTACTCGGTGACTGACCGAGGCGAGCTTCGTATGAAAACATTTCGGCCCGATAAGTCATGGCCTGACACCTGGCGGGCCTAAGAGTGTGTTTGGCCCGGCTCTTGGAAACGGCTTATTCACGTAGCTACATGAAGAGGCTCCGCCAAATTCGCTCGCAATCCAATTTCCTCTCGTGTCGTTCGTCGTCCTGCCCTCCGTCGTGCACTCGTGCTCTCCCCACCCACCGCACGCCGCCGCCAAGGCAGCAATGGCGGGCGCCTCTCACTCCCCGGCGGCTCGTGTCGTGTCCTCAGACGCCGGTGGACCGTGGGTTTCCTGGAAGCACACGGTACACGATGCGGGCCTGTGGCGCCAAGACAGCAATGGCGGACGCCTCTCACGTCCCCATCATGCCACGACCCGCTCCGTGCCATGTATCGTTGTGACTCGTCACAGGCTAGTCGCCGCCCATGGGCCGCCTAGCCTACCAGCGCGAAACTTTTGAGAAAATACTGGTTTGTATTCATGGTTCACTAATCCTAATTCAACAGGTTAGGGGTAAGTGCCAATCTTTAGCCTTACTCCTTTGCAGCGTGCCATGCCTGTAGGTAGCCTGTTCGATAATTTTGCTGAGCCAAAGATTGTTACCGTTAACCACGCATGTCTCACGTTTCGTGAGGTTGGCAAATATACGCTTCGGTAGGCACATACAGCACCAAACAGAGATAGGCTGCGACCTAGCTTCCGCTGAATTTGCAAGCCTCCGTGTTCAGATGTCAACATCTGATGAAACGTGGAATTCTAGTACAGCCACTCAACGATGCTCGTCATGGACATCCTTGTCACCTCTGGTCAGGACTGCCGCTTTCTCCACCTATGGTTTTGCCTAGTCATTTTCCTCGTAGCTGTAGATGACACTAAGTATGATTGACTCTTATTCGGTTGGGTAGACAGCAAGCAAGAACATCGGTTTAGAAGATCCACTTGTTAGTAGCTAGTGCGCCACCCTTCTGATTTGGCAAGCTAATAAGTTAAATTCAGGAATTCGTTTGTCACTCAGAATGATATATTTAACATGGCACATTTGTTAATAGTGCCTGTATTTTCTAGAATAGAGAGGGCCTGTGTTTTCGAGAGTCAAACATTCATTCATAGTTCATTGTCTTCAGTAATCAATATCATGCTTGATTTCAATATGAACGTTCTCTGCATGATTGATAAGCTAGGCCAAGAATCAAGTTTGAGTGTGTCTTACAAGTTGGGATGGCTTGTGGGGTCGCTGAAATTTTGACAACAGTTGAGAGGGCCAAAGTGTCAGATCAACGGCTTCAAAGAAGTCGTGGTCTTGAGGTAGAAATTCAATGGATTATGTTAGACGTATATTTGTATTTAGGGTATGAGTCTTCACCGTATAGGCCTTCTCCTTCTATTCTGGGCTTGCCATCCTGGCTCCCCACCTATATGTACTCAATGCTATGTGATCAATCAAGTATCGCGTGTATTATTGCGCTATCATGGTAGCCACCGCCTGTTGATGGAGGACGGCGGTGGATTGCGCTAGGGCTAGCGCACGCGCAGCCTGGTCAGCGGCCTCGGCTTCCAGACGCGCCTTCTCGAGCGCCGCCTTGCGCTGCTCTTCCTCGGCGGCCTTGCGCTGCTCTTCTTCAGTTGGAGACGGAGCCATGGATAGATCGCCGCAAGACAGATGGCTGCGGCAGGAGGGAGAGAATCCACCAGGAGATGTATGGCGGCTGGGGTTACTGGAGAAAAGGATAGAGGGGAAAGGCTAGAACTCGACGCAGCCGGAGGGAAGGTGCGACGAGGAGGACGCCCCGGCGTGACGCCGGCGGCGGCGGGGTAGCGGAAGCTAGGTTAGGTCGCAGGATAGCGTACCTCTCGTGATACCATGATAGCGCAATAATACACGCGATACTTGATTGATCACATAGCATTGAGTACATATAGGTGGGGAGCCAGGATGGCAAGCCCAGAATAGAAGGAGAAGGCCTATACGGTGAAGACTCATACCCTAAATACAAATATACGTCTAACAGATTAGTTTGTGAAGTCTAAAGATTGTTGACTAGTGAGAAATGAATCTGGAAGTTGTGGTCTTTTCTAAGTTACATCTTGCAGTGTGATCTGTGTGGTAACAGTTTGTATGGGAGTACACATTTTGACATATAATTGGATTTGTACGCGGCTTGCAGGATAGGACTTGTGACTCAAGATGATGTTCTGTTTACTCATCTTACTGTGAAGGAAACATTGACTTATGCTGCACTACTTCGTCTCCCAAGAACAATGACAAGACAGCAAAAGGAAGAACGGGCAATGGACATCATATATGAGCTTGGACTTGAAAGGTAGACCTCTTATTCTCACATTTCTTGCATTGTTGGTTGTTGCATGCCATCTTACCAGAACCGTTAGAAAGGTGGCTTAATCGTGTGTATTCAAAGGTGCCAGGACACAATGATAGGAGGATCATTTGTACGCGGGGTTTCGGGAGGTGAACGGAAAAGAGTTTGCATTGGAAATGAGATTTTGATCAACCCGTCCTTACTATTTCTTGATGAGCCAACATCCGGACTGGATTCAACTACAGCTTTAAGGATAGTTCAACTTTTACATGACATAGCCGAGGTAATGTGACAAAACTAATTATATATTAGCTGATAGTAGCATCAGTTCAGTCCTCTTTAATTTAGTTAACCTCTGCAGGATGGCAAGACAGTAATCACCACAATTCACCAACCATCTAGCAGGCTGTTTCATAAGTTTGACAAGCTTATACTTCTGGGCAAAGGAAGTTTGCTATACTTTGGGAAGGCATCTGAAGCCATGCCCTACTTCGAGTCCATTGGATGCACCCCACTTATTGCAATGAACCCAGCAGAGTTTCTACTGGATCTCGCCAATGGAAACACTACTGATGTTTCAGTCCCTCATGAGTTAGATGACAAGGTGCATATGGAACATCAGAACTTGGAGAATAATAATTCCAAGAATGACTGCAGGCCATCAGCACAGGATGTTCATGAGGTGAAGCATGAAAACTGTGCTGATGTTATGATATAAGCATTGATTTTGAACTGTATTGAATAATTTGTATGTGATGTTATGCAGTATCTGGTTGATGCCTATGAGACTCGGGTGGCATATAAGGAGAAGAAGAAGCTTCTAGCACCACTTCCAATCAGTGATCATATGAAGGCAACAATAACGTCATCAAAGCGAGAGTGGGGCACAAGCTGGTGGCAGCAATATTCCATCCTCTTTTGTAGGGGGATCAAGGAAAGACGGCATGATTATTTGAGCTGGATGAGAATCACTCAGGTCATAGCTACGTCGATTATCTTAGGTTTACTGTGGTGGCGTTCTGATCCCAGCACACTAAAAGGCCTTGAAGATCAGGTATAAACACATAACTGGTTGTTTGATTTATGAAACTAAATTCAATTGGTTTTTTTTTTAGAGCAACTAAATTCAATTGGTTAATCAAGAGTTCATACAGCTAATTAATAAGCCGTTTCATAAGACAATTCCATTTTGTCTATGCAGGCTGGTCTGCTGTTTTTTATTGCTGTGTTTTGGGGTTTCTTTCCGGTATTTACTGCTATTTTCACATTCCCTCAAGAGAGGGCAATGTTGAACAAGGAGCGTGCAGTTGACATGTATAAGCTCAGTGCATACTTCTTGGCCAGGACAACAAGTGATCTACCACTTGACCTTTTCCTCCCGGTCATATTTATGGTGATCGTTTACTTCATGGCAGGCCTCAAAGCAACTGCCACACATTTCTTTCTTAGCATGTTGACTGTCTTTCTCAGCATAATTGCTGCTCAGGTACGAAATTCAGAACCAGTTCCATTATGCAATATTTTCCATCTCTTGTTTTACCCTTTCTGAGTTCCCTGGATATGTAATGAGCATGCACATTCTTAGTTTTCTAGAAGGTATTTCTATTGCTAGTCCAGCCAAATGCACCGAGGGAAGCTAGATGCAGAGTGATTCGGTTCTGAATGAAGAACACATTCAGAACCGAATCAAAGCCAATAGTTAACAAGAGATTTGCCTCCACGTATGAGATTGTGAAAGATCATAATATAAATCGTTTGGGGACCATACTAGGGTTGGAAAAGAACAAAAGATGATGAGAGACAGAAATTTAACAGGAAGGAATCTAGGTACTAGGTCAAAATGACGTTCTTTATCCAACCCGTGTACCTTGTTTAACTTAGACATACTGCAAGATATATATTGACAGTGATTCATTCTAGAATTGCTAGCCTGAACAGATAATGTGGTATGCAGGGTCTGGGATTGGCAATTGGAGCTAGCCTGTTGGATATCAAGAAGGCTACAACTCTAGCGTCAGTTACAGTCATGACGTTCATGCTAGCAGGAGGGTTCTTTGTAAAGGTGAGTGCAAGCACTGTTCTTTGTAAGTGTTTACTATTTGATGTAGAGCTGAATTAACTACTGCAAGATATGCGTGTGGAAATGCAATCTCGTAAAGACCGGCATGTGGCTTGGATCATGCCTAACAATGTTATGTGCACTGTCCTCATTCCACTCTGATGATCTGCAGAGGGTTCCACCGTTCATCTCCTGGCTCCGCTACCTGTCCTTCAACTACCACACATACAGGCTTCTGCTGAAGGTGCAGTACGATCCTGTGCCGGACATTCTGACAACCACCGCACATCTGGACAATGGCGCGACAGAAGTCGCGGCTCTCGTCGCGATGATCATCGGGTACAGGGTGCTAGCGTACCTGTCACTGAGAAAGGTGAAGGCCTCAAGCAGCTAGCGATCGCATCCATGCACCGCACTGACTGGAGCCTGGAGGCCGCAAGGATGGCACCCTTCTGTTCGGGTGTAGGGAAGTTTGTATTATATTGCGCTGCGAGAAGATGGAATTCTTTTACTTTTCTGTCTTTCTACAATGTTGAGAGCGCGACACTGAATGTTGCTAGTTGCTCCGTAGGACAAATGTGAACACCAAGCAAGAATTAGACACAAACTATGTTATCATTTTTCCTTCACAATGATGAATGCTGAGTTGATTCTATGTTTGACTCTGAGTTGATTCTTATTTCTGATCAATCACATCCGAAGAACATCATTCATTTGTTTGACTCTGAGTTGATTCTTATTTCTGATGTTTTATTTATAAGTTACGAAATCTTTGGGCTCCATGCCTCCATTCAGTGCTTTTAACTGTGGCCTAGAAAACCTATCTATATATCTTACGCCCTGCTGGGGAAGGAGGTCATGCCCGGCTGCATCGAGGAGCTCAACTGCGCCTACGTCCAGCCCGGCGCGTCCAAACTCCAAAGACGCCCTCCGCCGCCGCCCCGATCACGTGCTCTCACCGGCGGCGAGCTCCCTCCTCCGGCTGCCGGCGCGGTTCTGCGGACAGCGAAAGACCAGTAGCTTATACAGGTGCACGAGCATTTTGTACAGCAGCTGCCGCACCTACATCACGGACGCGTACGGGAAGGCTTGCCCAACGTGCGGCAACCAGATGACGGCGGCGGCGGCAGAGTTCGTGCAGGGCGTCGTGACGTCACCGTGATGGGTGACGCCCATGTCCGCCATCTCCAGCATCACGCTGCTCAACGCATTGGCTGTGACGCACGGACCTCGCCGCGCTCCACGAGAAGACCGTGCTCACTGATGTTTTCCTCTCCAACGAATCTCCGTCCGGAGATATTTGAAGAATCTCACAAGTGCGGCATGCATGTGTTTGGCTTGACTCGTTTTCAACTGTTATCCGCACAAAAAGGAAAAAAAACATCTGAAGTTTTAACTCTGGAGTCGACAAGAACCAACGATGTTAACTGATGATATTTAAGGCTCTAACTGGCCAGTAACTGATGCCTTGACACATTACATACAGTTCACCCACAAATACTATAGCTGAACGATGGAAAGACCAACCAACACGAGCAGCGGACAGTAAGGATGAGTATAACACACACAACAATGAAGTATCACTACTGTATCAGTACGATCAGATTATCTTCTTGTCAATATCTTTACACAAGTCGGGGTCTCCTCGCTCTGCTGCTTAGTGTTCCATATATTGGCTCGGCGGTGGGGTTACTGTTGTCTTCTCGCCTGAAAGAAACGAGGCATACAAAAATCACTATTATAATCACTTTAATACAATGTTCCAACAAACTATTCATTAAGGAGGCAACTTGCGCTGTTCTATCCCGTGCCTAATTCATTCCATTATTCACTGGAAGCATTCAAGTAGTAAACTCACCGTAAGCTCCACGAATCATTTTAATACAGTTTTCCAACAAACTATTCATTCATTAAGGAGGAAACTTGCGCTGTTCTATCCCGTGCCTAACTCATTCCATTATTCACTGAAAGCATTCAAGTAGTAAACTCACCGTAAGCTCCACGAATCTCAACTTCCCGCCATTCTTGAACAAGCGCACAGCAACAACACATCAAATGAGAAAGGAAGTCATCCAAGCAACCTCCCTGTCAGAAGCACCAGAGCATCAGAACTTCAGTTACAGCAAGTCACTCTGCAGGCTCGCTACTACTAGCACATAAGAAAACAATCTTCCAGTTAAGACTCTACAAAATCTTTGATCGAACTCCGCATTAGCAAGTTGGCAATAGATGCATAAGTTAACTTCACAAATATACTCCTCGACCAGATATTTTCTCTGAATATTCTAGTTTTAAATTCAATTGGTTGCTTGGGACTAAAAGGCTTTGTTGTTGTTGTATAATTAATTTGTTGCGTGCATAACATGGCGAATCTCTAAGGTGCTTCAACTCCCTCATATAGATTATGCACTGTAGATGAAAAAAAATGAGCATTTCTAACATAGGGAGATGGACACAAGCAGCCAGTAACATATGAAGAACATTTACCGCGATGTTCAGCTTTTGACGAAGCTTCCTCCTTACACAGCAAGTATAACAGCAGCAGGACAGTATCAGGGAGTATGCCAGAATATCATTACAGGCTTCTGAAGAAGCTGACAACAAGACAAACTTACAGTGTAAAACAGGCCATATAGAACTACAAAAGCAATTAAAAGCTCATAAAAGGTGTGAGAGTATTCTATTTTTCCCAAAGAATTTTGGATTACTTGGAGTAAGGTCAAGTCATTACTAAAGCTAGCTGATTTTTAAATGACAGCACGTGGAGTATGCTAAAGCCCTGATGTTGTATGCACATCTGGAAGTGATGTAGTAAATCAAGAAGAGCAAAAGATGCACGGTTGAGAATAGGGATTACTAGAGAAGATAAACCCCGCATGGTTGATATGGCGAGGTTATGAAAAAAATTTTTTAGAGAGAATTCTTACACATTGGTCTGTTCTTGGCGACTGAAGCAACCCTCGCGAAGGTTCCACAAGGGAAAAACAAGGTCTTCAGACCTATGTGACCACAAGGAGCAAGCACAGGGTAAACAAAATCATGTAAGATTTACCAAGCATAAAAAGAGAAGTGATTGAATGGATAAGTAGTAGTAACAACTAGGGCTAAACAACTGTGCTTAAAATAACATAAAAATACTAGGAAACAACAGAATTACTCATGTTACACAAGGCAAATAAAAGCAGAATAATCAAACTTCGGTTGTTCGAAAATAAGGTTAATATACATACACAAAGCTGGCTCTGAACAGCAGCCAAGTAAATCTGCATGCCATTCGTCACTTTGCGATCCTCTGCTTGAGACAAGATCATGGCCATATGAAACCGGTGAAGAACATCTGCATAGGATGTAACTCATTAGAACCACCGGTGGTATTCTATTATGTACTACATCCCTTTTCTAATGGAAAAGAACCCAATTTCCCTTTCAACTCCAAAAGGGACAACATTTGTACAGGAGACCAGTTATATTTTGGATGGACACTTTACCAGAATAACAAGGCAACGTTTTATGACATTGACATTACAATTCTTTAAAAAGGGGATAAATTATTCTAAGGTAAAAATGGATTACTACGTAAAAAGTTACCAGCACAATATAGCTAAATGTACTAACCTTGGTGCACTGCAGGTATCCTTTTGCTTCTTAGGATAGTCATCATCAGCATATGAATTTGCACTCTCTTCCTTATATTCTGTGTATTTAGAATCCTTTTTTCCAGAAACTTTAGCCTTGGTGTCTTCCTCTGGAATGGTACTTGCTACAGTTTTAGTTACTCCAAGAAGGTGTTGGATAACTTCACATGAGCTCATATCCATAGTGCTTTGTGATCTTTGAAGTTCCACCTGAAGCTTCTCACTTTCCTTTCGAAGGGCCTCATTGAAAGGCAAGTTGGGATAAGAGCATGACAGAGTCTTCTTGAGCACTATTGTAGGATTCATGCAAGGGTCAGGATTCAGCAGAGCATCCTGCACCTTCTTGTCTTCCTCATCAAAAGAATATTCACATTGGTCCCTCTCAATAGAGTCAAGCCGATCCTGGAACGGAGAAAAGGAAGAATTAGTCAATAGCATGTGAACAACAGGCTCTCTATACAGAATTCAGCTTAAAGTCCTACTAAGTCCAAGGTATACAGAAACAATGAAAACGATGGCGCACCAAAAGTAAGAATATTATTATCCAAAACATCAGAATCCTAGGTCATACCAACCTCATGGCCAACAAACAGAAAACAAGAAAGCAATTAGCCCATGCAAGAAAACCACCCGTGTCAATCTGGGAATGACAATTTAGAACCTCAAAGGTAGAGATTCCATGCACCAAACCTTACAATCAAGGAATGATACAAATCACCTTTCCTCTAGAGTCTAAACCAGAATATCCCAGCAAGATACTACAACAAATCAACATTTCTGAAAAGACTACAAGGGGACATCTAACACTACTGCAAAATTAAACAAATCAGTATATGAGAGATGCTGATTGCAACGTAGGTTACGTAGCAAGGAGCGAGCTGGAGCTGATTACCGACCCGAATGCGGGCATTGTCGACGAGCGTGATGAGCGGGACGAGGCGGAGGTAGTTGTCGATCTCGCTCTGCGCCTTGCGGAACTGGTAGACGATGTTCCAGCCCATGGCGAGGAGGTAGAGGTAGGAGCGGTCCTGGCACGAGTGGACGAGCAGGTACCCCCGCCGGAGCGCGTCCTCGAGCTGCTCCAGCGGCTCGCGCGTCTCCGGGTACTTCCTGAGCTCCGACACCCGGAGCTGCTCCAGCAGGCCACCGATGAGCTTGAGGTGCTGCGCGAAGCGGCGGCAGTTGCGCTTGTGCATCCGCGCCGTGGACGCCGCCTTGACGATCAGGGCGATGAGCCTGGTGGCGTCCAGCCCCGTGAGCTGCACGATGTTGGCCACATCCCCGACGTTGTCCCACCCCGACATTGCGATCTCGGTGTCTGGTCACGAATCACTCCGTTTCTTGGCTAGCTCGCGTCCAAGGCGAAGATCAGAGAGAAACCCGGGGGCAATTCCACCTACCCGTCATGGTGCTCCTCCTCCATGGCCGCCATGGTTCCGAGCCTTTGCAGAAACTTCTCTTTCCACTCCCGATTTCAGCGAAATACAGAGCTGCAAAGCAGATCTGCAAGATCAAACCAGCAGCACTCTCTGTTCCTCCCCGCCCCCTCTCTTCACCTCACTGTTGCCAACTTGCCGCTCCCTTTCCTCCCCCTTTTCTTGCCTGCGAGGAAGAAAGCAAGATGAGAATTTTCCTACCAGCTAGAGGAAATTAATCAGGACGAGATTTTTTTTGTTGCGCCAGTCAATTCCCGCCGAAAACGGAAAAATGCAGCTAAAAATCGTGTTACCTTCCCAGGCTGCGGAGATGGGGGGATGTGGGAGCGGAGGGAGAGCCTGCGGCCTTCGCCTCTCCCAACCTATCCCTCTCTCGAGCGGCGCAGTCGAGGACTGGAGTGGAGAGCTGGCAATGCCTGCAAGTGGGAGAAGGGAGCGGCGTGGAGCGGATGAGGGAGGAGGACCTCCTGCGCGGTTCAGCTCGGTCCTCGCCTCCTCGCCGCTCGGTTGCCTCCGTTACTGGTGCAGTGGTGCTACTCTCCTCTTGGACTCACTCACACAGTCACACTTACCACCGGTTCACTCCACTGACCAAACAGCTCACCGCTCGGCGCTCGCCATGTTCCACATGTCTCAGAGTCCGTGATCCGCGCGCAGTTTTGGGACCTTGTGCTGTGCGCGCGGGTGCGTAGGACTACGAGTACTCTACCCTGGTGTCAGTAGAAACAGACACAGAAATGGTTAATTCCTGGGAGGCCGTGTAGTTTAGAGGGAGGAAGTAAATTTTACTAATCTGAGTCTCATTGAACTCTCACTGACAAGTGGGCCATGCTTTGGAGTACTGTAGTTGGGTTCAGCGCTGGAATTAAACAGGACCTGGGTTGGGTTAAGGCTGCAAGTGCCCGCCCGTGAGTGGTGGTTGGAATAGTTGTTTGGTGTACTAGGATCACTTTATTTTTTTTCTTTACGAGAAAGCCCATGCAGCTCCACTGGCAAGTTTGTCCGCGAACGAAATGGACGTGTTCGTGCACCACCGCAGGCCGCACCAACCCGAGTGCGCGCGCGCATTTGGATGCACCAAAGCTCAAAGGTGGTGGACAGGACACGCCATGCGTCGCCGCCACTCACCCGCCCGCCTCCCTCGGCTTCTCCGGTGGCGCCACCTGCCGAACCACGCGCGCCTGGACCTGGAGAAGTGGAGAGCACAAGTGGCTCGCTCACTTTGGGGGCGCGACGTCTCTCCGTTCTCGTGTTACCTCGGCACCAGAACCACGTGATGCGGTAAGTGCACCGCGCACCACGATTCACGCGCGGTGGCTGCCAAGGCTTTGCTTCGTGGTGTGCCCGTGTCCCGCGCCGTCGATCACGGAGTCACGGTGTAATTCGCAAGGCAAAACGGCCGACGGCGCCCCGGTGACCCGGCGCGCTCAACCTCGGCGCTGGGAACTGACTAGTGCAACCCACCAATCCTCAACGGGCTCCTACGGAAAACCAAAGTCCACCACCAAACTTGGCGGACTGGATCTACCTGTATAGGCCGTGCATGAGATGGTGGCCCAAGGAGGATCTGGGAAAATTGTAGCCCATTGGTAGATATTATATTTAATTTTCCACGTACTATATTTTCTTTTCCTACTTATAAGCATGGTTTTATGCAACTAGTAATGCGAACTTTGCAAACTGAGCATAGCTTTGTTTGTTAGATTCTTGTACACATGTTCGAGTCTCCGCTCCGCATGGGTGCTTGCACTTATAGCGAATTATTCTGTGTTTTGAAAATATAATCAAAATCCACCCTTCTCCATAGAAATCCACTAATCAAATCATATGATTTTTGTATCAAGCTTTTATGAATAGCACGTGCATAATTTTGACTAGGCAACATGTCAGACAATACCACAAAGTCTTCATCATTATTTTCTCAAAAAAAAGCCTTCATCAATATTTAAGCTCTTGTAATTTTTATCTTTCATTAAATATATATCTTTTACATAAAAATTCACCTTTCGGCAAAAAAAAATTTCGTTCATGTCTCATCATCAGAAAACCTGATATCTTATAGTTACGTTTAAAAACAGGTTATTCGTGTGGACCTGTAACAGTACACCACGACTCAAAAACGTGCCCGCTGCACCGCCACGGCGCCACCACCCTCTCCTCTGACTCTGACTCCACGCAGTCGCAGCCCAACCACCGCACTCAAAGCGCAGCAGCCGCCGTGCCGCGTGCTGCCCGCGCCGCGCTGGGTTCCGTGAAACCACCTATCCAACCAACCCTTGCCCGTTCTTCGGGGTTCCGGAGCCGCGCCACCCCCATCCTCGCCGACTCCTGCTCTGCCGGGCTCATCTGCAGTTATCTCTTCCCACGCTCATGGAGCGGCTCCTCTCCACGCCCGCCTCATCCTCCCCTCCCCCCTCCCAGGCCCGGATCCGCCTGTCCGGTGGATCTCCGTTCCTCCCTGCCCGGCGCGTCCCCGCCGCTGGTGGCGGCCTAGCGGCATGGCCCCGGCTGCGCTGGCAGTCGCTGCGTACCGGTGCGGTCGCGCTGGCGTCGCCGCTGCGTCATGAGGGTCTTTCGGCCGCGCCGGAGGATGCGCCGAAGGAGGCGACGGCGGCTGCTGGACCCCCGTGGAAGTTCCTCGGCACTCTGCTCCCAAAGGTGATAACTTTCCTTTGCTTCCCATCTAAAATTGTGATGTTTGGGTCTAAAAATATAGCATATAGATAAGATAAGGTTCGTGCTGATGATTGGCGTGCTTAATTGTGGCCCGTGAGTAGTTCATGCCTGGAAGCTTCTGTTGTTTAGATTAAAAACAAAAGGAGCATGCTGTGCCAGTTATCTGCTTGGTAACAAAATGAACTTCTGTCGATGCTGGTTTGTCTTGTTAATTGCTTAGACGAGGTTCAGCATGTTGAAAGAAGCTGATGCATGAAGTTAACCTATTCTGTTCGATAGAGGGAATTGCATGTGAGACATGTTATTGATCGACATGCCTTATGCCTGAAGTGATATTCTTGAAACATATTATATGTGGCGAGTTACGAGAGGATATTTTATCCCTCTGATATCTATAACTTAAGAGAGTATTGCAGTACTTCAATAAAGCTTAGTTTGCCATGACCAAGTTTTAATGTAACATGTGGCTGTATTATGACTAGACTTACCAAACCTTGTAAAACTCCTTAGTTCTAACACAATAAAGTAGAATTTAATTGGGTTGCAGATACCTCATATATGAATTTTAGAGTGTGTATGGTTTTGAGATATCTTGATTTAGGATATAGAAGTTTTGTAAAAAAAAAGTTCCTGAGCTTTTAGCCATCAAGGTGCTAGATAGTATCATAATTAAAGGCCTTTAACTGTTACACTGGACACAATATTCTATTGGAAACTACGTGGTTACACATTTTGCTAGGATGCCAGGATGCTTCAATAACTGATAATCATGCTAAATTTAATAATTCACAATTTCACATTCGACATTTCCATTTTGTGACCCTCTGTTGGTGATCAGTTGGCACAACAATTCGGATGGATTTTTTTTTTATCTCAATAAAATCTGACACTGACATGTTTGGTAATTAGGAGTAGGACCTCTTTCTCGGAACAACGCATTAGCCGACTTTACTCAAAAGCTAAGGTACAAAAGCACAGCCGCTCTTAATGTTTTAGCCAACTACGAAGGAGCCAGTGCTAGTAAAAAGGATTCAACTCTGATGATAGATGGAGTTTGGTAATTAGGAGTAGGATCTCTTTCTCGGAACAACGCATTACCGACTTTACTCAAAAGCTGAGGTATAAAAGCACAGCCGCTCTTAATGTTTTAGCCAACTACGTAGGAGCCAGTGCTAGTAAAAAGAATAGAACTCTGGTGATAGATGGAGTTACAGCTGCACGTGCAAATGTTGAGATTTTGCAAAATTGCAGTGAAGTACTATCAATATGCAGGATGCTATGAAAATAAATTTGCTCACATGATTGTCCATTTCAGGTCTGTTGACTTGATTTGTGGTTTACTTTGCCGTGCTTTTGGAATTTTATCATGTACCAGCTTATGTCCATTGTTTATCAAAATCTATTGCCAATTCCTCAGCAATTTTGTTCTGATATGATAAATATTTTCTGTATCACAGGCTTCCACTGCTGCCCTTTTCCTGTTGATGACACTTATTTCTGGCACTCTGCACTCTACAATCTTGCAACCTGCCTATGCATCGGTCCAACCGGCAGCCAAAACTGGTGGAAGTCTCCTCACGAATGAGTTACTAAGCAGTGGTTGGGCTGGCTTCTTTGCTGGGTGCTTGCATACCTTATCTGGGCCTGACCATCTAGTCGCATTGGCACCATTGTCGATTGGTAGAACAGCACTCGAAGGTGGACTGGTTGGTGCCCTTTGGGGCTGTGGCCATGACGCAGGGCAAGTTATTTTCGGCTTGCTCTTTTTGCTACTCAAGGAAAGATTGCATATTGAGATTTTTCGGGCATGGGGAACACGAGTTGTAGGCCTGACCCTTCTTATCATAGGAGTAATGGGCATCCGGGAAGCTTCAGAGGTTCAAGAGTCACTAGTTTTGGAGGGTATTAATAGCGGCATGACTGGCGGTGAGCCTCTGCAGGCCCCTTCAGCTCCCAGAAAGAAGAAAGTTGGTTTTGCAACATTCGCCACAGGAGTTGTCCATGGTCTCCAACCAGACGCACTGTTGATTGTCTTGCCAGCGTTGGCTCTTCCGTCGCGCTTAGCTGGAGCAGCATTTCTCGGAATGTTTTTGGTTGGCACTGTATTTTCGATGGGCACTTACACAGCTTTTGTTGGGTCTTGTAGCGAGGCTCTAAAAGAGAAGGTTCCTAGGATAACAGAGAAGCTGACCTGGGCTGCTTCACTTGTAGCGATAGGTATGGGACTAGCTCTTCTGGTTGGGCAGTTCTTTGGCTTTAGTCTATACTGATCCTGCGGATTTTGTGTGGTTACTCGGCTATATTGTTTAATTTTGAGAATACTGTTGGCAATTAGATTGGTAATAGATGTTCTTGTGAGACTACGAACTGTATACTGCTGTACTTTGCCTCTTGCATGATTTACACACTTTCTTTGCCTGTATTTTTCCCTGATTACTCCAATCTGATAATGAAATAGCTTTCATGCAAATGAAAAATACCATATTGGCAAGATGTCAATATGCAACGGTTTCTTTCTTTCTTTCTTTTTTTTTGTTCGTTGCGTCTGAAGTGGAAGTGTAGAACGGAGGCTCTAGCAAAAATAGGACCGATGAAAACAGGACAACAGTGCAGAAGGATCGCGAGATGCGGATTGGGGAAAACACCGGACAGAGACCCCGTCCAAACAATAATCTGATATGTTTGGAAGAATTTTGGAAAATCCAGACGCTTCTCTGCAGAATTTTCATACCTGAAAAAGATGATCCTCCAGCAGCCAACGTTGACATTCTGGGCACACAATTTCCACAGCACGGAATGGAAAAGAAGCTCCAGGCTTCCAGCCGTGTCGTTCCAGTATCATACCTGCACAAAGTTCTTAGCATCGACACATGATCTGATCATGACAGCATACGTGGTACTAGCAGTGTTTTAGTAGTGACAGGACAAGAACGATACTCGTATGTACTGGGACGGGAACAAAAAGGTCAATCGATCGCCCTGAATGATACCAGAGGCACGTAAAGGAGCCTTTGAAGGTTGACGACAGCCAATGCTGGGGTCTAGATTCGAATATATTTTTCACGGCCTCTCGCTCTAGTATTTTCCCCTCTTTTTGGAAACGCGGGAACCGTCTGATGTTATCCTGGTCCTAGCCCGGAGGCTACCGGATGTCACATCTGTATAAGTACCCGGGAAAATGCAGAACAGCTGCATCAAAATTCTGACATCTCCATGTTGGTAAATGGTCAGAATGATTAGCCTGGACGACATCATCGTCGAGCTCCGCAAGCTGCTTGCCAAATACCTCGGCAAGAAGAAGCGCAAGGAAGAACAGGTACGTATCACTATCACCTCAATGCGCGGCACCAATCCAGCTCTCACGCTGCAATTGTTGGTTCCTGCTACTGACCGGTGACTGAATTTTGTGCGCCGGCGAATTCAGAAGGTGACATTGCTGGTCCGGATGGACTGCTAGGGGTGCGAGCACCGGGTCCGGAAGGCGCTGGAGAGCATGAAAGGTAACTTACACACGTGCCTGACGCTTACGTGTCTCGACCACACATTGTCGGCCATGATCAGCGCGCCAGAAATGGTCAGCAATAGCACAATGATCGATTAACCTACCTAATCTCGACGCGTGCAGGCGTGAGCAGCGTGGATGTGGACCCGAAGGAGTGCCGGGTGACGGTGTCGGGGCACGTGGAGGCGCCGGAGGTGGCGAGGCGGTTGTGGCGGCGGGCGGGGAAGAAGCCGGAGCCGTGGCCGTTCGTGCCGCACGAGCAGGTGGCGCACCCCTACGCGCCGGGGGCATACGATCACAAGGCGCCGCCCGGGTACGTGCGCAACGTGCTCGACGACCCCGACGCCGCGCCGCTCGTGAGGGCCAGCTCCATGGAGGAGCGTTACACCTCCGCCTTCAGCGACGAGAACCCAAACTCCTGCGCCGTCATGTGATGAACATGCATCGATATGATCCCGGCCGCTTTTTTGACGGATATAGGTTTTGTTCTCTCTATCTGTGTGTGTTTATCCGCTCTGTGCTTGTATATATGTGTCTGAATAGTACAATTTGTTGCAGAGTTTTTTTTCTTTCTTTCTCTCTCTCCTTTGATGGTTGTAAAGTTTTACGGCAATGTTCCAAATTGATTCTGTGCGATTCAGCGGCAATGCACCAACTCCATTTGCAACGATGAATTCTGGTCCAGCGTGCACGTGATGGCGTAAACAGAGAGGGTTGGTAGTATCCCTGACGTGTACTTTATCTTTCCAACAAAGCTAAGTGGTGGAACAGAAATCCAAGCGAAAGATGGGATGACCGACCAAAACAGCAATCACTAGTAGTGTAGAAGGATCGCGACATGCGGATTCACGCCGCCAAAAAAGCAATTAGAGAGGAGTCACCCCGTTTTGGAGGCTAGAACAATCCAGATGCAGCAGCGTGCTGCATGGTCCCACGGATCATTGCGTGATTGTTACTCCTGGGAGTATACTTAATCATTTAATTACCGCCATTCTTTTATGCGAGCTGCTTAAATTATTTTCAAGAGCTACAAGGCAGCACCAAAACTGTAGGACGGAAGTAGAATCGGATCACATTGTAGAAACAAGAATGATTGAAGATCTATGATAACAGAGTGATTCGACTTTCGACATGAATGTTCACGGCCTACAAGAAATATCTTTTAATCCAAAAAAAAAAAGAAATATCTTCCCTTCGGGAGCCGGAACGCTGGAAGCGTCTGAAGTCGTCAACATCCAGTGCGAGGCCATCTCCATCCAGTGCGAGGCCATCTCCGGTATAAGTAGACTGGAAAGGCCGCATCAGACATTAGACGCTACAAACCCCCTCCCGTGAAGGCAACAAAAACTACGCCAAGAAAACAGAGAAGCCTCACTTCTCGACCGCCAAGCAGCTATAGCTCTTTGGCCAAGTGCAGGTACTCGATCCACCACGAAGGCCAGAATGCTGGGCACGGACCTCATCGCCGAGCTCTGCACGGCGCCGTCCAAGATCCTCGGCAGGAAGAAGCGCAAGCAGTTCCAGGTGCGTACTGCCTGACCTGTTCTCTCTCTATTGCAATGCTCTCCGCAATCGCAAGAGGAATCCAAGATTTGCCACTGCACCTCTTGGCGCACGCCAGGATTCTTCACCCATGTTCCTCTAGTGAAAGGAATGTAGTGATAGCACAAGAGGAGCACGTGTTGTTCCTGCTGTAGAATTTTTTTGTGACTGATAAACTCTTCTTTCTGTGTAATTTTGGTCGATTCAGAAGGTGGAACTGAAGGTGCGGATGGACTGCGAAGGGTGCGAGCGCAAGGTCAGGAAGGCACTGGAAGACATGAAAGGTGCGTTGGATACCTGTGACGTAGTGTTGTTTACCTGCGTTACGCTCATGAGTCATGACCCAATCTCTTCGATCACGAACTTCTCATCTCTACAACGACAACCGAGGGGTTAATTAACCGTGCCGCAATTGAATTGGGACTTGCAGGAGTGAGCAGCGTGGAGGTGGACCCGAAGCAGAACAAGGTGACGGTGTCGGGGTACGTGGAGATGGCGGAGGTGGTGGAGCGGCTGCACCACCGGACGGGGAAGAAGGCGGAGCCATGGCCCTACGTGCCGTACGACGTGGTGCCGCACCCTTACGTGCCGGGCGCCTACGACAAGAAGGCGCCGCCCGGGTACGTGCGCAACGTGCTCGACGACCCCGAGGTCGGGCCGCTCGCGCGGGCAAGCTCCACGGAGGAGAAGTTCACCTCCGCGTTCAGTGACGAGAACCCCAACTCGTGCACCGTCATGTGATTCAAACGCACCGCTTGTTCCAGGCCCGGTAGCATAGGTTGCTCTGTAAACACTCCCTCCTCTGTACAGTTGTTCGCTCGATGGCAGTAAATTTTGTGGCAATGTTACAAATGTTCTCATGTCCGTGTGTTGGTTAAATCAGTAAAATAGATAGCTACGGG